>CM061057.1:25864626-26095760 GCA_030762865.1 Paraleonurus japonicus | reverse complement strand
TGACTGCCTTCAACTCAGCTGTGCTGGCTTTAGTATCAACTTCAGCTCTAGTCTCGTACACAACAGCTGTGAGGGTCTGCTCTCTTTCTTTCACCTTTTCTTCCCCCTTTTTAACTTCATCAGCCAGGGTAGTCAGCTTCGTTTCCAGATCATGACATTTGACTCTGAAGTCTGACTTGTCCATGGCCAATGAGTCTACTACAATCGCATTGTATTCTGTCACCTGGTTCCTCAACCCTTGTACCTCCTCCTCCAAGGCTTTCACCTTCTCAGCAAGAACAGAGTTAGTAATAGAAGTAATCTTATCAACGAGATTTACCTCTACTTTCCTCATGTTGATGATCATTGCTTCAGTGACTGCCTTCACCATTTTCCTCGTCTTTTTCTTCATCTTTTTTGCAAAGGTTTGTTTAACCTTCTTCTCCATTTGAGCTACGATGGAAGTTATGGCTGCAGTGGGGCTTAGATCACTATCCTCATCCTCAGAAGAGGATTCGGATGAGGAGGAAGGGGAAGTGTGGGGTTCAGAGATTTGGGGGAGAGGGACGGGTGAACTCATCTGGATGTCCTCCAGGAAGGAATAGGAAGGAATTTCTATTTCAGGTGGAGGTGTGGTTTGTGTTGGAGAAGTGGAAGGTTGAATTTCAGGTGTGGTCAGGATGGTTTCAGATTGGGTGATGGTGGGGAGGGTTTCAGATTGGGTGATGGTGGGGATGGTTTCAGATTGGGTTTGGACTATGGGAGTTGGACTGGTTATTTGGGGCAACTGTGGCTGTTGAAGAGGCTCGGAGGTGCCAGCCGGGCACACCTCTTCATTGCCATGAGGAGAAATAGATAGAGGGGGAGAGAGAGTGGTACCTTCCTCCTGAATAGGAGAGAGTGCAGCTTCATTGGCTGGAGAGGGTGGTACATCTAGTTGTGTGACCTCGGCTGCAATCTCCAGAACTGGAACCTCTTCAGATAGGAGGGTAGAGGTTTCTGTCTGACGACCAGAGCTGCCAGAAGATTCAGATGTCCTGGAGGTCCTCCTCTGAAGAATAAACTGATTGTCTTCATCGGAGTCCTCATCTGATTGTTGGCTTGTGGTTGGCTCAGCTACTGGTGCCCTATCTGCAGCTCGAACTAGCCTCCTCCTTGACCTCCTCCTTGTTGGAGACCTTACAGAAGCTGTTGCCTCCTCAGCTGTTACTTCTACAACAGCTGGCTCCTCGGCAGTTTGAGCTTCTGCAGCTGGCTCGGCTACCCCAGCTGCTGGAGGTTGGGGTTCAGCTGCTTGCCTCTGTACTCCTGCTGCAGCCAGGTGCTCCCTTTGCCTCTGAGCATCATCAGACTCATCATCCGAGTCAGGCAACCCTCCAATCCATTCATCTTTTGTTAGTAACCCTTTCTGCTTTGAATATTTCTTCAATCCTTCCCTTGATTCAAATCTTTTATTCAGCCCTTCCATCAACACTGTGATCTTATTAAAAAGACTCACAGTTGAGGTGACTGTCCAGTCTCCATTAGTTGGATTAAACAGTAATCTCAGCTTTTCCTCCTTCAACCTTCTAAACAAAACATCTACCCAGTCTACCTGAACTCCATCAACAATGGCTCTCATACAACACAATCGTGACTTTGTCACTCCATCATGGGAGCTTTGATCTCCTAGGATTGACTTGGTTACGATTGTCATGAGCAGCCTGAATCTCCTCCTTAACATATGTTTTTTCAGATCCCTCCTAACTCCCCTATATGTAATCCTAGCAAAAATATCGAAAGATTCTTCCCAATTATTTTTTTTATAAACTAAAGGATTTACCCCTGCCATGGATGTATCCAGAATCCTTGCGACGTCCTCCTTTGAGTACTCCAGTTGGGTACCTTCAACAGTCGTCTTGAAACTATCTTCTGAGAATTCACAACATGCTAGAAATTCTGCTCCTATGAAATCAGCGGTTTTGTTCAGTGGAGATCTAAGCGAACAAAATCCACGTAGTCTTGAAGCTTCTAATAGATCGATAATTTCTCTGGATTCTCTGTCGTTTGTAGTCTCGAAGTCTACATACATCTCGGCTTTTAATTTGTTTTTGACAGAATCAGTAAGCATTTTTAAAATCAGAATTTGAGGCGGAAATATAAGAAGGGGGTTTAGGAGTTTGGGAAGAAGAGGATGCCATTGGAAGTTTTTGTGAATTTGAAAAGTGTTTGTCAATATATGCAGATTTTCTGAGAATGGAAAGAAACAAATTTAGGGAAGAAGAAGATATATTTATAGGGGGGAAGATTGGAAAGAGAAACCGCCAATTTTTTTTTGAAAATATGAATTAATCTTAGCCTTTTATTCAAAAAGTTTTTATTGAGTGTTAATCAACGGTTAAAAACTAAGATAAACGATTAGGATTCAGCGCGTGAATTGAAATCGCCTTCGGAATGCGTGAATAGTTACTTTATAGACTGTTGATTTGACCGATATAGGTTACTTTATTCAGAGAAGTAAGTATACCTGACGTCAGCCATGTGATATCTTACTTCAACTGAAGGTTTACTAAACAGATGGGTTTGAAAAATAGATCAGCTTAAAACAGATAAGTTTTAGAAAGTCATCTGATAGAGTAACATGTCTGATCCTTAAAACCAACAGTTTAAATGTAACTTTTTTTAGCAATTTTCCAGCCAAGATTAATCAAAACAGACTCAAATTTACTTTTCTAAAACAAATTTTGAAGAAAAAAAACAGACTCAGGTTAAGAATAAAGAAGTTTGAATAAAAGAATGAATCAGTGTTATTTGTGACCTGTTCCTGCAAAACATAAACTCAAAAGAAACCATCAGAAGCTTAGTGGTAAATCAGATAGAATGTAAATAGTCATCTGTTTTCTTCAGAAGTTCAGCTGACTATTATGTCCTTGTCTGATTTACTCAATGTTAGACAAGTAATTATCAATTCAGATAAGGTCAATATGACTAATCCTTGATTCTTGATTCCTGAAAGGAGATCAATGATATCAGCTACCTGATTGCCCTTTGACACATATCTAGTCTGATAATTCTTTCTGGACATTAATTTAAAGAAAGGAAAAAGAATAAGGAAACAAATGTACACAATTAGAAACCAGCTAAAGATGCATCAAGTAATCCTAATTCTAAGCACATTTCTTTAAACCTAGACTCAGCTAATGGTTTTGTAAGAATGTCAGCTTTTTGTGATTCAGTGGCAATTTTCTCAATTCTAATGTCATTCTTTTCAACATGATCTCTAATAAAATGATGCCTAATATCTATATGCTTGCATCTAGAATGTAAAACAGGATTGTAAGTCATTGCTATTGCACTATTACTATCACAGTAAATAGGAACAAACTGATGTTTGAATATTATAGTCTCTAAGTTGTTGACTAATCCAGAGGAGTTGAGAGCAACAACTTCCAACTGCCATGTATTGACTTGATTGTGGAGGTAGCAACAGATGTCATTTCTTAGATAACCAAGAAATTAATTTGTTGCCTAAGAATTGACAAGTTCCAGAAGTGGATTTTCTATCAATCTTACATCCTCCAAAGTCTGAATCTGAATAACCTGATAGCTCAAAGTTGTCATCAGCTGGGTACCATAACCCTACTTGCAAGGTTCCTTTGAGATATCTAAGAATTTTCTTAGCAGTCTCTCCAGATGAGTTTTCTTGGGATTAGGATGGAATCTTGCACATACCCTAACCGCAAAGGCTATGTCCGGCCTACTTGCGGTGAGATAGAGAAGAGATCCAATCAGTCCACGATACTCCGTTGCATCGGTGGGTATCCCCCGCTCATCCGAATCCATTGAGAAGTTAGTTGCCATAGGTATTTTGACTTCTCTGCTAGTAATCATTCCAAATTTCTCAATCAGATCCTTAGCATACTTAGATCGATGTATAAATATACCCTTACTCATCCTGTTTAATTTGTAAGCCTAGAAAGTATGTCAATTCTCCCATCATTGACATTTCAAAACCTGTTCTTCATGAGAATGCTAAACTCTTCACATAATTTGATTAGGTGAACCAAAAATTATGTCATCTACATAAATTTGAACTAGTAAGATGTTGTCATCTACTTCTTTTCTAAACAAAGTTCTATCAATCTTACCTTTAGAGAAACCATTTGATGTCAAGAAATCAGATAGAGTATCATACCAAGCTCGGGAGCTTGTTTGATCCATATAGAGCTTTGTTGAGTTTATAGACCTTGTTATTGATCTTAAACCCAGGAGGCTGCTCTACATAGACCTCTTCAAGTAACACACCATTAAGAAAAGCAGACTTAACATCCATTTGAAAAACTTTGAAAGACTTATATGCAGCAAATGCCAAGAACAATCTTATTGCCTCTAATCGCAATCGGAGCATAGGTTTCATCATAGTCTATTCCCTCGATGTGTGAATAACCTTGTGCAACCAGTCTTGCCTTATTTCGAACAATAATATTGTTCTCATCTGTTTTATTTTTAAACACCCATTTGGTGCCTATAATCTTTCTCGTAAGGGTCTTTCCACTAGATCCCATACATTTTGTCTTTCAAACTCGATGCGATTCTTCTGCATGGCATTATCCGATTTGGAGTGCGATAATGCTTCCTCAATAGTCTTGGGTTCAAGAAGCGACACATAACAACCGAAAAGACTTTTGAGTCTAACATCATTCGTGTCTCCACACACTACTAGATGGGTCTCCTATAATCGATCAGATGGATGATAGCTTCTCATCCTTTTTCCTATATGAGAAGAAGTATCCTCATCTTGAGTCTCGGTAGGCAACTCATCCGACTCAACCTCACCTGACGTTCCCCCTTCATCGGTGACTTCGGCTTTGATCGGTGATGTCAAAGGTGTCTCGATCTGAAGGAGTCGATCGAAGTTGTCTTCGATTATCGATGAGAATTCTTCTTCATCGATTCTGAATCAAGAGTAGGTAGATAAACAGTTCTATGTTTAGACTTGGATAATTCAATTTTATCTAGATTTTCAGAAATTTGATTCACTTTATCTCGAGAAGGAATACAACTCATCAAAAACAACATGAGGAGTTTCCTCCACACAAAGGGTTGTCTTGTTAAAAACTCTAAATGCCTTTGAAGTATTAGAATATCCTAAGAATATTCCATCACCGCTTTAGCATCAAAAGTTCTTAACTTAGATTTCCCATTGTTATGAATGAAACACTTACAACCAAAAGCTTTGAAGTATGAGATCCTTGGAATCTTACCCTTCCAAATCTCATAAGGAGTCTTACCCTTATCTTTGACAACTAAGCATCTGTTTCGGGTATAGCAAGTGTGTTGATAGCTTCATTTGAGAACCTATGAGGGGTATTATACTCGGCCTAACATGCTCGGCTGCTTCCTTCAAAGTTCTATTCCTTCTTTCAACCACTCCATTTTGTTGAGGAGTTCTTGCTGAAGATGTCTCATGAATAATTCCAAACTCATTGAAGAAATTAGATAAACAAGAATTCAAAAATTCTGCACTTTATCACTCCCGATTTTAATAATATTAACTCCCTTCTCATTCGAATTTGTCTCAACAGATCGGGAATCTTGTTTATAGTCTCATTTTTCTTGAAAAGAAATATGACCCAAGTGTATCTAGAAAAGTCATCTACTACAACAAGAGTATATTTCCTTCCACCGAAACCGAGAGGAGTAACAGTCCAAACAAATCCGGATGAAGAAGTTGCAACACCCTTTCGGATGAGGAGGAGTTAATACTCTTAAATGAGTGTCTAGGCTGTTTACCTTTTTGACAAGCATCACATTTAAGATCAGTTGATAAAAGTTTTTCAGGTAATCCCTTGACAAGGTTCTTCTTAGCCTTGACTTACTAAGGGTTTTGAAATTGAGATGACTAAGCCTTTTATGCCATAGCCGGTGATATCTTCTCTACCCTTAGCCATCGACAAGTATCTTGGGGACAACTATTAAAGTTGGCCACATAGACATTACCGTGTCTCGAAGCCGTTAATAGTACCTTATCTCGAGGAATTATCCAAAATATCACATTTATCCCTTGAAAATTTTACAAGAAAAACCTTTATCACAAAGTCGAGAAACAGATAATGATTATGTTTCAAACCTTCAACAAAATATACCTCGAGATACCTGAATATCCTTGATAATCAAAGTACCTACACCTTTAGTCGACCACAATTATTATCACCAAATACAACTCTTGGACCATCAATGCTTTGAAAATTTGATAATGACTTCTTGTTATGGGTCATATGTTGTGAACATCCATTGTCAATGTACCATATTGAAGCTAAGATCTCTTCCTTAAGTGATGATCCCTGTGAATCTGTAAAAGCAGATTAGTTTTGAGGTACCCTAGTGATCTTGGGTCCTTTTGGGTCAAGAATCACTTTAGGAATCCAAATAAACATCTCATCTGCAGACAATAAGTCAGACTCAGATTTTCTACCAAATCTGTCTACTATGATATCATTTTTAAATGACAACTTGTTGTATTCAGATTGGGTAATTTTCCTAAACTTAGGAAATGTAGGATAGCATTTGCTCCTTCCATCAAAAGAATTATAATAAGAAAATCTTCTTATTTTGGTTCTTGGATTCCTTTTAGTCCGATAGGGATTTTTCAATTTGAATTCTTGGTTTCAAACTAGAAGTTGTAATCCTTATCGACTAGTTTGGTTTCCATGGACCAATTTTAATATCCTTTGATTGAACAGATGCTTTCACAAATTTCCTAGGTTTTTGAACATCTCGATTTATTGTTCCTATCATAACCAAGTCCTGTCTTATCATGAGATTTCGGGAAGTATTAAAAATATGATCTATTACTCGATTGTGAATTATTAAGTGACTAATTTTGAAAGACAAGCTTCTCATTGTCTTTCTTAATTAATTCATTTTCAAGACAGACTACTTCAAATTTATCTTTTAAAGTTTTCAGTTCATTTTCTAGCCTTTCGGGTAAGTCTGGTCGATGTACTAGCTTGATCGATGAAGACATTCCCCCTTGAATGTTTCCTCGGTCTCAAAGCTGTTTCATCACCTCGCTTGCCTTTATTTAGAATTTGAATCTCGATCCTTTAAAAATAAATTCTCTGTCTCTCCAGCTGTTTATAAGCAGCTAAAGATGTCTTTAAATCTCTCAATAATTCATGTATAATAGTTTGGTCATGATCGGATGCAGATCGACAAGAATCATTATCTCAAGATGAATAGTAGATTACCTCATTAGCCATGAGACAGATCTCATCATCGATCCAAAATCAGATGAGGATGATGAAGATGATGATGATTTCTTTGGCTCTTTTTCTTCAGCCAACAAAGCTCTTTGATCTCGCAAATCTCCTGTCTCTTTTCTTCCTCTTTTCTTTTCCCTTTCTTTAGGAGTCGATTGAGGACAGTCATAGCTGAAATGTCTGGCTTGTTGCATGTATAGCAAATGTCACTCCTATCTCGATCTGGGACTCGGAAGTATTTCTTCGACAGGTGATCTGTATCTTCTTGTCTCGGCTCTTGTTTTTGTCATCATCTCAAGATTTATCTACCTTCCTATCTCGATCTGGATCTTTGTCTATCTCTACCTGCAAATCTCAATTTATTTCTCTTATACTTCATTCTCAATTTATCATATTTTTTTGTAAGTAAAGCCATCTCGCTCTTTCAAAGATAGATCAGCTCCTACAGACTCTGTTGGCACCTTGTCTTCTTTCTTCGACAAAGGCAAATGATTTGGATGAGGTGCTTGACTCCATCTCATCTTCCTCA
Organism: Paraleonurus japonicus; assembly: GCA_030762865.1. Classification (NCBI taxonomy): domain Eukaryota; kingdom Viridiplantae; phylum Streptophyta; class Magnoliopsida; order Lamiales; family Lamiaceae; genus Paraleonurus; species Paraleonurus japonicus. The sequence continues at coordinate 26,088,011 of CM061057.1, read as the reverse complement.
TCTTCTATCTGGATATCATACTCTAAAGCTTTAAGATGAGAAAATAAAGTATGGTGAGTAATAGAGGATAAATCTTGAGTTGCTTTAAGGATATTGGATTTTTCCCTCCATCTCTTGGTTAATGATCTCAGAATCTTGTTATTAATCTCCTTCTCTGAATAATTCTTTCCAAGGTCAGCTGCTTTGTTGAGAAGATTGGTCAACCTCATATCAAACTGATCTACAGACTCATTCTCTTTCATCTTGAATGTTTCAAATGTATGCAATCGATTGTAAGCTTGTTCTCCTTCACTTGGTCAGATCCTTCACAAACATTAGCTAAGGTTTGCCACATTTCTTTGGCTGTTTTACATCTCTTAACCTTCTCTATCCAATCTTTACTCAGAGTCTCTATGATTTCTGTTCTAGCTACTTGGTCAAGATTGTGGACCTTCCTTTCATCATTAGTCAATTCAGAACTCTTCTTTTCTTGCCTAGTTCTTGATTCAGCTGCCTCTGCTCCAGTGCTGGTGCCTCCATGGAAAAACTTTATAGGACCTTCCTCAAGAACCTCTTCCATTCTATCATGAATGACCTTTAGATGATTTTCCATCCTAAATTTCCAATAATCATACTCTTCAATTGAAAATTCAGGCAGATTCCTGGACTTATTACTTTTACCTGATGACATGATGAAACAAAGACAAAATACTCCACAAAAGCTTATTAGTAGCACTGCTAGAAATGAAAGAAAATGAAGAAAATCAAGATTATTCCAGAATCTTGTTCAAGACCTAAAATCAATATCAGAACAGCTTAACACTGCTCTGATACCACTTGTTGGTCCCGGAGAGTTGAGGTGATTAATACCTTGAGTAAACTTTCTAGAACAAAATCTAGAAAGGGGGGGTTTGAATAGATTTTGTAGATTTTTCAAATCTTTCAAAATCAATTCAAAGTATCAGATTAAACACAGCGGATAACAATCAAATTCTCAACTTCTTATAAGATCAAAAGCAAGGTTGATATACTGATTTTAGTTAAGATTCTGAATTTAACTCTTGATGAAACACAAATTGTAAATCAAACAGAAACTAAAGAAGGCAAGAAATAACACCAGGATTTATAGTGGTTCGGATTTTAATAATCCTACATCCACTCTCCTTCTTCAATCTGAAGAAGGGGGACTCTGCTTACTGCTTACTTTCTCACTTCCAGCTTACAACTTACAACTTGTACAATTCTTCAAATCTTCAATCTCCTAGACTCTTCTTCTAGAAATCTAACTAATACAGTGTGTATTGAAGTTTGAAGATCACAGGAAAAGTGTTCTAAAAACACTTAGAACTTTTTAAGACCTCTCTAGAAATTCTTGTGAAAAGATTGTGACATCTAAGTAGTGAATAGTATAAATCAAATATGCATCCGTATCTTAAAAATGAAAAACCTAGACCTATATATAAGTCTGAGAAGACAATTAGTTTGTTAGTTAGTTCTAACAAACTTGAAACTGCTTAACAAACTTAATCTTGAAAACTGCTTAAGACCTCAGCTGATTCTTCCTACTCGTCTGCAGCTGACTTGGTGAAGATTAGCCTTTCTTATTCTACTCAGCTTATCTTGACCTCGTCTGAGCTCTTTATACTTGTCTCCTGCAGATGATTAAGATTGAGGTTGTCTCCAGATGACTTGTCATTCCTCGTCTCCAGCTGACTTGGACTAATCTTGAACTAGTCTGATCAGCTTTGTACTAGAACTTAGTCTTCAGTTCTTTATCATAGTCTGCTCATCTGGAATAGTCTTTTAACTCATCAAAACAATCTTGATCTAACATCCTTGAAGAGTTTACCAGCGACGACCTTGGGTGGATTGAGTGTCCTATGATAGGGCCTGAAATCTGCCTCATCTGCCTCCTTCATCTCCCATTTCCTTACATCTCTGCTCCATCTCATCTCCAGTCCCTTGCTCTTTTTCTTCAGTTTCTTTCTTTCTCTTTCTCCATAGAAAGCTTGCTCTCTCATGATCCTGTTGATCTGTTCTTCAGGCAGGTTAGAGTAGTCAGGCTCCCTCTTCCTTTTCTCAGAAGCTATGAGCTTAGGACTTAGAACTTTTGCTGGAGCAGACTCCTCGATCAGCTTCCCCTTCCCCTTCCCTTTCACCTCAGCTGCTTTTGTCTCAGATTCTTTTATTTTGGCCAGCAGCTGAGCAGTCCTCTCTTCTTCTTCTTTCCTCCTCCTCTCCTCATCTTCCTTTAACGCTTGCTCAAGTTGGCTGACCCTCAGCTGAAGTGCAGCCAGCTCATCGGATTTAATGCGAGCTTCCTCCTTGGCTGCCTCCAACTCAGCTGTGTTAGCTTTTGTGTCGACCTTGCTCTTCGTCTCATCCAACACAGCTGTGAGTGCTAACTCTCTTTCCTTCACCTCCTCTTCCCCCTTTTTTACTTCATCAGCCAAGGTAGTCAGCTTCATCTCTAGATCGTTGCATTTAGCCCTGAAGTCTGACTTGTCCAAAGCCAATGAGTCCACCACTATGGAGTTGTATTCAGATACTTGAGTTTTCAGCCCTTTTACTTCTTCCTCCATAGTTGTCACCTTATCGGCAAGAACAGATTTAGTTATAGAGGTAATCTTTTCAGTTAGATTTACCTCTACTTCCCGCATGTTCGTGATCATCGCCTCAGTGACAGCCTTCACCATTTTCTTTGTCCGCCTCTGCAGCTTCTTTTCAAATGCTTGCTTCATCTTCCTCTCCATTTGGGCGATAATAGAAGTGATAGCAGAGGTGGGGCTCAAGTCACTTTCCTCATCCTCAGATGAGGATTCGGATGAGGAAGAAGTGGGAGTACGGAGTTCAGAAATTTGGGGGGGAGGAACAGGTGAGCTCATTTGGATGTTTTCGAGGAAGGAATATGAGGTGATGTCTATTTCGGGTGGAGATGTGGTTTGAGTCGGAGAAGGAAAGTGTTGAGTGTCAGGTGGGGTTGGGGTGGATGTAGTGGGTAGTTTAATTTGTGGGGTGGGGGTGGTTTCAGGTTAAGTGGAAATGGGGATGGTTTCAGATTGAGTGGCAGTGGGGATGGTTTCAGATGTGGTTTGGACTGTATGGGACAACTATGGCTATTTCAGAGGCTCAGAGGTGCCAGCCGGGCACACCTCTTCATTGCCAGGTGAAGATTTAGAGGGAGAGAGAGATAAAGTAGTATCTTCCTCTTGAATGGGAGAAAGTACAGCTTCCTTGGCTAGAGAGGATGGGACATCCAGCTGTGCAACCTCGGCTGCAATTTCCAGCACAGGAACTTCTTCTGGCAGGAGGGTAGTGGCTTCCATCTGACGACCAGAGCTGCCAGAAGACTCAGACGTCCTGGAGGACCTCCTCTAAAGAATAAACTGGTTATCTTCATCAGAGTCCTCATCTGTCTGTTGGCTAGTAGTTGGCTCAGCTACTGGTGTCCTATCTGCGGCTCTGACCAGCCTCCTCCTTGACCTCCTCCGCGTCGGGGACCTCACAGAAGTTGCTGCCTCCTCAGCTGTTACTTCTACAACAGCTGGATCCTCGGCTGTTTGAGCTTCTGCAGCTGGCTCGGCCACCCCAGCTGCTGGAGGTTGGGGTTCAGCTACTGGCCTCTGTACTACTGCGGCTACTAGCTGCTCCCTCTGCCTCTGAGCATCATCCGACTCATCATCCGAGTCAGGCAGCCCTCCAATCCTTTCATCCTTCGTCAGCAAGCCTTTTTGCTTTGAATATTTCTTCAAACCTTCCCTTGTCTCAAACCTCTTATTCAGCCCTTCCATCAACACTGTGATTTTATTAAATAAACTCACAGTTGAGGTAACTGTCCAATCTCCATCAGTTGGGTTAAACAATAACCTCAGTTTCTCCTCCTTCAGCCTCCTAAACAACAAATCTACCCAATCCACCTGAACTCCATCAAAAATGGCTCTCATACAGCACAAACGTGACTTCGTCACTCCATCATGGGAGCTTTGATCTCCTAGGATTGACTTGGTTACGATTGTCATGAGCAGCCTATATCTTCTCCTCAACATATGCTTTTTCAAATCTCTCCTAACTCCCCTGTATGTAATCCTAGCAAACAAGTCAAATGATTCTTCCCAATCATTTTCCTTATACAACAGAGGATTCACTCCTTCCATAGAAGTATCCAGAATCTTTGCCACATTTTCCTTCGAGTACTCCAGTTGAGTACCTTCGACAGTCGTTTTGAACCCATTCTCTGTAAATTCGCTTCGTGCAAGGAATTCTGCTCCAATGAAATCAGCGGTTTTGTTTTGCGGAGATTTAAACGAACAAAATCCTCGTAATCTTGAGGCTTCCAATAATCTGATAATCTCTCTGGATTCTCTGTCATTTATAGTCTCAAAATCTACAAACATTTCAGCTTTAAGTTTATTTTTGACTGAATCAGAAAGCATTTTGAAATCAGAATTCGAAGTGGATATATATGTAGGAGGTTTTGGTGTTTGAGAAGAAGAGGATGTCATTGTTAAGTTTTTGAGAGAAAGAAAATTTCCAGTAAATTTCGAGAACAGGGAATTGTGAAAGTAAAATTTTAAAATCTGAAGAAGGTAAGTTTTTAAACAAGGGGGAGAGAGAGGGAAAGTTGGGAAATCGAAACGTGGCACGATCTCAGAGTTTTGATTTTGAATCGTTGATTGAAAAAGCGCGTGTAAAACATCGACGGTTTTGCGAGAAAATCGCTTCGAATTCAGGCGCGTAGCCTTCACGCGTCTTGAATTGCGTAAAAAGTAACCGTTTAACCTACGGATTAGACGACTAATAGACTTACTTTATCAGAGGTAATTAGTATACCTGACGTAAGCAATGAGATGTCTTACTTAGTTTTCAGGTATTCTATTTCAGACTTGGTAAAATGTCAGACTTGGTCAAAATGACCTTGTCTTATATTTTTCAAAACCTCTCTCCTAGTCTGATTTTTGTAAAACCCAGACGTTTAAGGCTTAACATAGTATTTTCAGTTTAGTTACAACGTAAAAATTACTTGAAATACTCAGACTTAAGAATTTTATTTGAAAACAAAGATTTTGAAGAAAAACAAAGATGAAAGTTTTCTTAATGAAGAGATTTATGAGACTAATCTGGTATACCTATTCCTGCAAACAAACTCATCAAAACTATTAGTAGCCGGGGTAGGTCAGATAGGGTGCAGGTAATCATCTGTTTTCTAGAAATCAGATGACTATTGTGCCCTAGTCTGATTTACCGAATGTCAGATAAGTAATCATCAAGTCAGATAAGGTCAATATGACTAATCCTTGATTCTTGATTCCTAAAAAAGGAGATCAATGATATCAGCTACCTGATTGTCCTTTGACACATATCTAGTTTGATAATTCTTTCTAGACATAAATTTAAAGAAAAGAAATGACCAGAAGTAAGGAATACTCATATCAAATGCAAAACATCTTAGAAACCAGCTAAGGATGCATCAAGTAATCCTAATTCTAAGCATAATTCTTTAAACCTAAACTCAGCTAATGGTTTTGTAAGAATGTTAGCTCTTTGTGATTCAGTGGCTATTTTCTCAATTCTAATGTCATTTTTCTCAACATGATCTCTAATGAAATGATGCCTAATATCTATATGCTTACATCTAGAATGTAGAACATGATTGTAAGTCATTGTTATTGCACTATTACTATCACAGTAAATAGGAATAGCTGATGTTTGAATATTATAATCTCTAAGCTGTTGACTAATCCAGAGGAGTTGTGAGCAACAACTTCCAGCTGCCATGTATTCAACTTCAGTTGTGGAGGTGGCAACAGATGTCTGTTTCTTAGATAACCAAGAAATTAATTTGTTGCCTAAAAATTGACAAGTTCCTGAAGTGGACTTCCTATCAATTTTACATCCTCCAAAGTCTTAATCTGAATAACCTGTTAGCTCAAGGTTGTCATCAGCTGGGTACCATAACCCTACTTGCAAGGTTCCTTTGAGATATTTAAGAATTTTCTTAGCTGTCTCCAGATGAGTTTTCTCGAGATTAGACTGGAATCTTGCACATACTCCAACTTCAAAGGCTATGTCAGGCCTACTTGCAGTGAGATAGAGAAGAGATCCAATCAGTCCACGATACTCCGTTGCATCAGTGGGTATCCCCTGCTCATCTGAATCCATAGAGAAGTTAGTTGCCATAGGTATTTTAACCTCTCTACTAGTAGTCATTCCAAATTTCTCAATCAGATCCTTAGCATATTTAGACTGATGGATAAATATACCCTTACTCATCTGTTTAATCTGTAAGCCTAGAAAGTATGTTAATTCACCCATCATTGACATTTCAAACCTGTTTTTCATGAGAATGCTAAACTCTTCACATAGTTTCAGATTAGGTGAACTAAAGATTATGTCATCTACATAAATTTGACTAGTAAGATGTTTTCATCTACTTCCTTTCTAAACAAAGTTCTATCAATCTTGCCTTTTGAAAATCCATTTGATGTCAAGAAATCAGATAGAGTATCATACCAAGCTCTGGGAGCTTGTTTCAGTCCATATAGAGCTTTGTTGAGTTTATAGACCTTGTTATTGATCTTAAACCCAGGAGGCTGCTCCACATAGACTTCCTCAAGCAACATACCATTAAGAAAGGCAGATTTAACATCCATTTGAAAGACTTTGAAAGATTTATATGCAGCAAATGCCAAGAACAACCTTATTGCCTCTAATTTGGCAATTGGAGCATAGGTTTCATCATAGTCTATCCCCTCAGACTGTGAATAACCTTGTGCAACCAATCTTGCCTTATTTCGAACAATAATGTTGTTTTCATCTGTTTTGTTTTTAAACACCCATTTGGTGCCTATAATCTTTCTGTGTAAGGGTCTTTCAACTAGTTCCCATACACTTTGTCTTTCAAATCGATGCGATTCCTCCCCGCATGTGATTATCCATTTGGGTCGAGATAGAGCTTCCTCAATAGACTTGGGTTCAAGAAGCCACACATAACAGCTGAAAAGACTTTCAGAGTCCAACATCATTCGTGTCTGCACACTACTAGATGGGTCTCCTATAATCTGATCAGATGGATGGTAGCTCTTCATCCTTTTGCCTATGTGAGGAGAAGGATCCTCATCTTGAGTCTCAGTAGGCAACTCCTCTGACTCTTCCTCACCGGCGTTCCCCTTCATCGGTGACCTCTCCGCCTGATCGGTGACGTCAAGGGTGTCTCGATTCGATGGAGTCTCGATCGAAGTTATCTTCGATTATCGATGGGGATTCTTCTTCGTCTCGATTTCGAATCAAGACTAGGTAGATAGACGGTTCTATGTTTAGTCTTAGACAGTTCAATTTTATCTAGACTTTCAGAAATTTGATTCACTTTATCTGAGAAAGAATACAACTCATCAAAAACAACATGAGGGGTTTCCTCCACACAAAGGGTTGTCTTGTTAAAAACTCTAAATGCCTTGGAAGTGTTAGAATATCCCAAAATATTCCATCAGCTGCCTTAGCATCAAAAGTTCTTAACTTAGATTTCCCATTGTTATGGATAAAACACTTACAACCAAAAGCTCGAAATATGAGATTCTTGGAATCTTACCCTTCCAAATCTCATATGGAGTCTTACCCTTGTCTTTGACAACTAAGCACTGTGCAGGTATAGCAAGCTGTGTTGATGGCTTCACCCGGAACTGTGAGGGTATCATACTCACCAAAGACATGCTCCTCGGGCCGCTTCCTTCAAAGTTCTATTCCGTCTTTCAACCACTCCATTTTGTTGAGGAGTTCTTGCTGAAGATGTCTCATGAATAATTCCACACTCATTGAAAAAGTTAGATAAGCAAGAATTCAAAAATTATGTGCCCTTATCACTCCTTATTTTAATAATATTAACACCCTTTTCATTCTCAATCATTCAACAGATCGGGAATCTTGTTCATAGTCTCATTTTTCTTGAAAAGAAATATAACCCAAGTGTATCTAGAAAAGTCATCTACTAAAACAAGAGTATATTTCCTTCCACTGAAACTGAGAGGAGAAACAGGTCCAAATAGATCCAGATGAAGTAGTTGCAACAATCTTTCAGATGAAGAGGAGTTAATACTCTTAAATGAGTGTCTAGGCTGTTTACCTTTCTGACAGGCATCACATTTAAGATCAGTGGATAAAAGTTTTTCAGGTAATCCTTTGACAAGATTCTTTTTAGCCAGCTTACTAAGGGTCTTGAAATTCAGATGACTAAGCCTCTTGTGCCATAGCCAGCTGAGATCTTCTCCACCCTTAGCTATCAGACAGGTATCTTTGGGACAACTATTAAAGTTGGCCACATAGACATTACCATGTCTGAAGCCAGTTAAAAGTACCTTATCTGAGGAATTATCTAGAATATCACATTTATCCCTTGAAACTTTGACAAGAAAATCTTTATCACTAACCTGGGAAACAGATAGCAGATTATGTTTCAAACCTTCAACAAAATATACCTCAGATACCTGAATATCCTTGATAATCAGAGTACCTACACCTTTAGTCTGACCACAATTATTGTCACCAAATAAGACTCTTGGACCATCAATGCTTTGGAAATTTGATAACAGCCTCTTGTTATGGGTCATGTGTTGTGAACAGCCACTATCAATGTACCATATTGAAGCTAAAATCTCTTCCTTGAGTGATGATCCCTGTGTATCCTGAAAAACAGATCAGTTGTAAGGTACCCTAGTGATCTTGGGTCCTTGAAAGTCAAGTATCACTTTAGGTAACCAAACAAACATCTCATCTCTAAACAATAAATCAGACTCGGTTTTTCTACCAAATCTGTCTACAATTGTATCACTTTTGAATGATAACTTGTTGTATTCAGATTGAGTAATTTTCCTAAACTTAGGAAATATAGGATAGCATCTGCTCCTTCCATCAAAAGGATTATATTAAAAATTTCTTCTTATTTTTGTTCTTGGGTTTCTCCTAGTCTGATAAGGAGTCCTCAGCTGAATTTTTGTTTTCAGGCTGGGAGATGCAGTCCTTATCTGACTGGTTGGTTTCCAAGGACCAATTTTAACCTCTTTTGATTGATCAGATGCTTTCACAAATTTTCTAAGTTTTTGTACATCTGATTTATTGTTCCTATCATAACCAAGACCTGTTTTGTCATGGGATTTCTGAGAGGTATTAAAGATATGGTCTATTGCTGACTGTGAATTATTAAGTTGACTAATTTTGAAGACTAGCTTCTCATTGTCTTTCTTAATTGATTCATTTTCAGCACAGACTACTTCAAATTTGTCTTTTAAAATTTTCAATTCATTTTCTAACCTTTCAGGTAAGCTGGTTGATGTACTAGCCTCAGCCTGGGGAAAACATTCCCCCTTGAATGTTTCCTCAGTTCCTGAACAGTTCATCACCTGCTTGCCTTTAATTAGAATTTAAATTTGATCCTCTAAAGCCAAATTCTCTGTCTCTAGCTGTTTATAAGCAGCCAGAGATGTCTTTAAATCTCTCAATAACTCATGGATAACAGTTTGGTCATGATCAGATGCAGACTGACAAGAATCATTATCTGAAGATGAATAGTAGATTTCCTCATTAGCCATGAGACAGATTTCATCATCTGATCCGAAATCAGATGAGGATGATGATGATTTCTTTGGCTCATTTTCTTCTGCCAACAAAGCCCTTTGATCTGCAAACCTCTTGTCTCTCTTCTTCCTCTTTTCTTCCCTTTCCTTAGGAGTCAGTTGAGGACAATCATAGCTGAAATGTCCTGGCTTGTTGCATGTGTAACAAGTATCATTCCTGTCTGATCTAAGGCTGGAAGGATTTCTTCTGACAGGTGATTTGTATCTTCTTGTCTGGCTTTTGCTTTTATCATCATCTGTTGACTCATCTTCCTTTCTACCTGATCTGAATCTTGATTTATCCTTTCCTGCAAATCTCAATTTATTTCTTTTATACTTCATTCTCAACTTATCATACCTTTTAGTGAGCAAAGCCATCTGCTCCTTTAAAGATAGATCAGCTCCTACAGACTCTGTTGAAACCTTGTCTTCTTTACTGACAAAGGCAACAGACTTGGATGAGGTGCTTGACTCCATCTCATCCTCCTCGTCTTCTATTTGAATATCATATTCTAGAGCTTTAAGATGAGAAAACAAAGTATGGTGAGTAATATAAGATAAATCTTGAGTAGCCTTAAGGATATTGGATTTCTCCCTCCATCTCTTGGTTAATGATCTCAGAATCTTGTTATTAATCTCCTTCTCTGTGTAGTTCTTTCCAAGGTCAGCTGCTTTGTTGAGGAGATTAGTCAACCTTACATCTAACTGTTCCACAGACTCATTTTCCTTCATTTTGAATGTCTCAAATGCATGCAAGACTGACTGCAGCTTGTTTTCTTTGACTTGTTCAGATCCGTTACAAACATTGGCTAGAGTCTGCCACATTTCTTTGGTAGTTTTGTATCTCTTAACCTTCTCTATCCAATCCTTACTTAGAGTCTCAATGATTTCAGTTCGAGCTACTTGGTCAAGATTGTGGACCTTTCTTTCATCATTTGTCAATTCAGAACTCTTCTTTTCTTGTCTGGTCCTGGATTCAGCTGACTCAGCTCCAGTGCTGGTGCCTCCATGATAAAATTTTATAGGTCCCTCTTCAAGAACCTCTTCCATCCTATCATGAATGGCCTTTAGGTGATTCTCCGTCCTAAATTTCCAGTAATCATAATCTTCAATAGAGAATTCAGGAAGATTCCTAGACTTCTTGTTTTTCCCTGATGACATGATGAAATAAAGAAACAAAATACTCCACAAACTAATTAGTAGCACTGTTAGTAGCAATGAAGGGAATGAAGAAAATCAAGAAAATTTCAGGATCTCAGTTAAGACCTAAAATCAATATCAGAACAGCTTAACACTGCACTGATACCACTTGTTAGTCACGATTAGTTGAGTAGATTAGGTGAAAAGTGTATCAGCCTTCTAGCAAAAATCTAGAAGGGGGGGTTGAATAGATTTTTGAGATTTTTCAAATCTATCAAAAATTTATTCAAAGTACCAAAGTACACAACGGAATTCAAGATTAAACTTAACTTCTAATAAGATCAAAAGCAACATTGATATTAAGATTCTGAAATTAAACTTTGAACAACAAATTATAACTTGAACAGAAATATAAATGAAAGCAGTAAAGAACACCAGATTTTATAGTGGTTCGGATTATAACAATCCTACATCCACTCTCCTTCTCCAAACTTTGAAGAAGGGTCTCCACTAGCTGCTTACTTACTTACTTTACAATCTTTACAACTTACAACTTGTTCTTCAATTCTTCAAGAATGCTAATCAAACTTCTAAAATCTAATTCTAAGAATAAGAAGTGTTTTTGAAGATGTGAAGTGAAGTGTTCTACAAACACTTAGAAAATATTTGAAAACTCTTTTGAAAATACTTTGTGAACTGAATAGTGAATAATGTGAAAATCAGATTAGCATAAGTGTATTGAAAAATATAATCTAGACCTATTTATAAGTCTGAAAAGACAGTTAGTTTGTTAGACAGTTCTAACAAACTAAAAACTGCTTAACAAACTTAATCTTGGAAACTGCTCTTAACCTCAGCTGATTTTTCCTACTCGTCTGCAGCTGACTTGGTGAAGACTCGCCTTTCTTATTCTACTCAGCTTGTCTTGACCTCGTCTGAGCTCTTCATGATCGTCTCCTGCAGATGACTAGATTTGAGCTTATCTCCAGATGACTCGCAACTTTAGATCTCCAGTTGACTTCATTAGTCTTTGACTTAGTCTGATCAACTTAGTACCGAACTCTGATCTGAGCTGTTCATCAATCGTTGTCTGCTTATCTGGATTGATCTTTTAACTCATCAAAACTCTACTTGGTCTAACAACCGTCTTCGAGCGGCTTAGGTCCTCTCGACAACTGGATTTCGGATCGGACTCCAAAATGGAATCCAGGACGGGGAGCACCCCAGCTAGGTGGGCGGCTGAGAACCATCGGCCCGTCAACAGGGCCCCTGCACCCAGCGCGCCGCTCTATCGTGAGGTGAAAAGGGTCTCGGTTAAGGATAGGCTAGGCCCAACTCAGCCTGAACTGGACTCCCGCGACGCTCTTCTTGTCGCCATGCAGAAGAACATCGACGAAATGGAGTCCCACTTCGGGACCCGCGATGGGCAACCGAAGCGAAACCTGGCGAGTGAGCCACTCTCTATGGAGGTTGAACATGCGCCAGTTTAACCCAAGATCCTCCCCCCTCAAATGCCTATGTATAAGGGGAAGACCGACCCGAAAACCCACCTCAATAAATACAATATTTACATAGTTGGGAGGGAGGCCTCCGATGCGACCAAATGCCGCCAGTTCCTGCTGACCCTGGGCGAGCTCGCCCACAAGTGGTACGTTTCCCTCCCCACTCGCTCGATCCAAACATTCGGCGAGTTGGGCGAGAAATTCACCACCTACTTCGCCTCCAAGATTCCTAAAGCCGAAAATCGGCAAAGACTGATGGGAATCTAAGTAGGGGAAGAAGGAAAGCGACGAGGCCTACCTCGATTGCCTTGACGAAGTCCTCCTCATGGGGGAGCCAGTTGGAGACGAGCTCCAGCTTTACGCCGCTCCAACGGCCTAAGACCGGAATCCCACATGTTCCGGCACATGACGAAGAACTATCCCACCTCCTATGTCGAGTTCCGCCGTCGAGCAGGCGAGCTCATCACCTGCCAAAAAATGCTCACCCAAAGGCTGGGCGAGACCAAGGAAGAGGAGGAGGAGAAGGCGGATAAGGCTGCACCTAAAGCGCCTTCCACCGCCGAGCAGGGCCCCAACTGAAGAAGGGGCCAACAGAAAGTTGTCGGGGGGACCATCAAGAGCTTTAAAAACCGCCCGCCCCCACACAAGTCTGTCCATGTCGTGGAGAAGCTCAGGTTCACCCCTGCCTATGTCTACAATGCCATCCAACACACGGGCTTGATCTCCAAGCCTAAGCCCATCAAGCTGGACCTTAACAAGCCGAGCACGGGCAAGATCTGTGCTTATCATGATTCTCCAGGGCTAAACACTAGCCAGTGCTGTGATTTGCTCAGGCAACTCTGGAGGCTTTTCGAGGACGAACTTCTGGATAAGTTCGTGAAGAAGCCCACCCCATGGTCGGACACCGAGGAGTGAGCTCCTCGGCGGCAGAGGGTGGTCTCCCCCGAGAGGGTCGCAGTTGTTGAAGTTGTGGCCAACATGGAGTCGTCGGGCAACGAGCTCCCAACTACCCACCCAGGCGGACGGATCAACATGATCCAAGCTGGGGGGTAGCCTCGGCGGACTGGTTGAGGTGTTCAGCCAGTCGAACATAACGAGAAAGGCCGAGCTAAGGGCCATTGACTACATCCACTTGATCAGCGCTCCCCCGAAGCCCACTATCTCTAAAATTGCGGTAATCTCTTTCTCTAATGCTGACTGCGAAGGGGTTCTCTTCCCCAAGAATGACACTCTTGTCATCTCGACCACCATTCTAGGTATGATGGTGGACCGAATTCTAGTAGACAACGGCAGCTTTTGCAACATCCTCTTCAAGTCCACCTTCGACCAAATGTGTAACCTCGCTAAGTACATCAAGCCTTATGACCTCCAGCTTTGCGGCTTCGCTAACATGGTCATCTCTGCATTTGGAAAAATCAAACTCTCCGTCGAGATGGTCAACTTTGCAAATGATAGGGTTAGGATAACTAGGCCTATTGAATTTGTAATTGTTGACCAGCCGAACATGTATAACGACTTTTTTGGTTGCCCTTTTCTGGAAACTTTTGAGGCAGTTGCCTCCTCTTACTTTTATTGTGTCAAGTTCTCTACTACTGAGGGGGAAGTTGGTACGATAAAAGGAGATCAAAAAAATGTCAAAGAAGTGTTTGAATTACTCGTGTCCAGATTTACTTTCTGCACTTAGTTTAGATTCTTCTTTTGTTTTCGTTCTCGCCGAGTAACAAAACATCGAGCTTCCCCAAGAACACACCTCTTCAAGCGAGCTCGGCACCACTCAAAATGAAATAACTCCAATGGATTTCACCCTTTCTGATCTCCCGCAAGTCGAGCAAGCCCAGGACGAGCTCGCCCACCCCAGCCGCCCCGACTCCTATGGAGCTCGGCCAGGCGGGAGAGCAAGACCTGGAACCTTGCCTCGGCTTCGAGTCAATGCCCTTGGACGTCAATCCAAGGGGAAACCTCCAAGATCCTAATGGACAGCGGCTAAAGCGAACTGCTCCAGTCGAAGAACTGAAATGCATTCCGGTGGATCCTGCTCACTCGGAGCTGGAAGTCACCATCGGCTCCAAGATTTCCGCCGAAATGCGGGGGATATCATAGACTCTCTCAAGAGCAACGCGGATGTCTTCGCCTGATCGCACCAAGATATGATCGGCATTTACCCAAAACATGTCTGCCACCACCTCAAAATTGACCCAACTCGCAAGCTTGTCTCCCAAAAGAGACGGAAGTTTGGTCCAGAAAAATATGCAGCTCTGGCTGAAGAGGTAAAGAAACTGCTTGACATTAAGCTAATTGAGCAAGCAGTTGACGAGCCCCAATGGGTGGCGAACGCCGTGCTCGTCATGAAGTCCAATGGATCCTGGAGGCTATGTATAGACTTCACAAACTTACATGCGGCATGCCCAAAGGATCATTTCCCGATGCCACATATCGATCATCTGGTGGACAACACCGCTGGCCACGAGATGATGTCCTTTATGGACGCCTTTGCAGGCTATCACCAAATCCCGATGGCCGTGGAGGATGTTAAGCACACCTCCTTCCTCACTGAAAAGAATGTTTTTTCTTGGCTTAGGATGCCCTTCGGGTTGAAAAATGCGGGGGCAACCTATCAAAGGTTGGTAAACAAGATGTTCGCAGAACAAATAGGGAAGACAATGGAAGTCTATATAGATGACATCGTTGTTAAGAGCGTGAAAAAAGAGGATCATTTAAGGGACCTAGGCGAGATCTTCTCGATTCTCCAGGAGTACAACATGAATCTCAATCCTAAGAAGTGCAGCTTCGGGGTCGGCTCTAACAAGTTTCTCAGCCACATTGTGTGCCAGAGGGGAATCGAGGCCAACCCCGCCCAAATCAAGGCCATCCTCGACATGGAGGAGCCCCGAAATATGAAACAAGTCCAAAGGCTCATCGGGTGCCTCGCGGCCTTGAACAGATTTATCTCCCGCCTAGTAGACAAAAGTAAGCCTTTCTTTGCCACTATTAAGAAACAAAAATTTTCTTGGAACAAATAAAGCCGAGATGCCTTCCATAAGCTGAAGGAATATCTTTCCAACCCCAATATTCTCGCCAAACCGGTTCCAGGCGAGAAGCTATTTCTATACCTGGCAGCCTTTGAGTCTGCCCTAAGCGCTGTGCTCGTCAGGGCGGATGGGCAAGACCACCTCCCTATCTATTTTGTCAGCCAAGTCCTCCACGATGTCGAGCTCAGGTACACCCCTTTGGAGAAGTTGGCGTATGCTCTCATAATAAGCATAAGAAAACTGAGGGCCTACTTCTTTGATCATCAAGTCGAGGTCCTCACGACTCTTCCGCTTCAGCAAGTCCTACATAGGCCGGACACAAGCGGCCGCCTACTGAAATGATCACTCGAGATCGCCCAGTACGACATCACATATGCTTCGAGGATGGTGATCAAGGGACAGGTGCTCGCCGATTTTGTTATCGAGCTTACCTTCCCGAACAATCCTTCAACTTTAATCTTCCCACCTTGGAAGCTGTTCGTTGATGGCTCCTCAATATAGTCATGTGCCAGAGCCGGAATCGTCCTAGTCGGACTGGAGGGGTAGTGCTTCACAAACGCCGTCAGGTTCGAGTTCTCGGCCACCAATAATGAGGCCGAGTACAAGACTCTGGTCAGCGGTCTTGAGCTCGCCGCTGCGGTTGGCGTCCGATGACTCCACATATTCATGGACTCCCTCCTGGTGGTCAACCAGGTCAAGGGCGAGTACGAAGCCCGCGGGGAACAAATGGTCAAGTACCAGGAACTTGTTACCTCTATGTGCAGAAGGCTCCAACAAGTTTACATTGAGCAAATCCCAAGGGAACAAAATTCTCAGGCGGACGCACTCTCTAAGCTCGCCACCTCGGAAGGGGCGGCGGACATGTCCAAAATCATCCTCACTAAGCTCGCCAGCTCGACCATCAGTGGCCGAGCGGTAGCTACGGTCCGCACCGAAGAGGCGAGCTGGATGGCCCCATCGTCCTATATCTCAAGACGGGCGCACTCCCCAATGACCGCGTCCAAGCCAAGCAGCTCGAATTGAGTGCAACTAGGTACATTGTAATTGATGACACCCTTTATAAACGAAGTTTCTTTCTGCCTCTACTCCAAGTGCATTACTCCTGAAGACGGGCAGAAAGTTCTAGCCGATATCCACGACGGAGTTTGTGGAAATTATGCTGGGGGACAAGCGTTCGTTTATAAAACAATGAGATAGGGCTATTACTGGCCCACCCTCCGACGGGATGCAATTGCCTATGCAAAGGCATGCCACAATTGCCAGGTTATGGCACCCAACATCAAACTCTCCCCAGAGCATTTGAAGTCAATCTTTAGCCACTGACCTTTCACCCAGTGGGGGATCGATTTGATCGGACCCCTACCGATGGCACCGGGGGGATGTAAGTTTGCAGTGGTCGCCGTCGACTATTTCACTAAGTGGGCGGAGGCCAAATCTTTGAACAAGATCGATCAACAAGCCATAATCTGATTTCTTTGGAAAAATGTCATATGCCGGTTTGGTATACCTAAAGCCATCGTCTCGGAAAACGGTAAACAATTCGACGGGCTCGAAATCTTGGAGTTCTATGAAAGATGGAAAATCAAGAGGCTGGTCGCCACCCCCTACCACCCTCAAACTAATGGCCAAGTGGAGGCAGTCAACAAAATCATCAAGCACACCCTCAAGACTAAGCTTGAGGAACAAAAAAGAAAATGGGCAGCCAGCTTAACCAATGTCCTATGGGCATATAGGACGACTACAAGGAACTCAACGGGCGAAACCCCATTCGCCCTCGCCTTCGACACCGAGGCTGTCATCTTGGCCGAGGTCGCCGTGTCAAGCTACCGCACCTTACAGGAGCTCGGCGAGGATAACGACCAAGCAAGAAAGCTCGATCTCGGCATACTTGAAGATCGCCAACTCGACTCAATCCACAAAAATGCGGCCTAGAAGCAAAGGTCGGAGAAATACTACAACTCAAAAGTCAAGTTCTGATAATTTTCGGTCGGTGAGCTAGTCTTGAAGAAGATTCATGGTCCCAGCCAAGGAGTATTCGGTCCAAACTGGGAGGGAACGTTCAGGGTGTCCAAATGGCTGTCCAATGGAGCGTACGAGCTCGAACACCCAGATGGCACTCCGGACCAATACCCCTGGAACGCGTGCCACCTCAAGAAATACTATCAGTGAGCAATTCGGCCAAATTTTTTCCTTGTAATTAGAAAAATTTTCATTGTATTCAGAAGTTATTTTGTAAATATTGTAAATCATAGAGGAAACATTTTGTAATGAATGAAATATTGTAAAAATCGACTCTTCGTGAGCTCCCTCGAGGCCTCGCGGCTGAGGGAGGGCTCGCACTCCAAATCCTTGTGGGCCCACTCGAGGCCGAACGGCCAAGGGCGGGCCTTTCTCACACTCACGCGGATCACGGTGTCCGCCGAGGAAGGGTTTGACCCATGAAAAACTCCTCGCAGTGAGCTCAGCCTCCAGGCGAGGTTCGACTAGTCCCTGCACTAAGAGGCTCCTACTAAACTCCTTGTGACGTGTCCTGTTACCGTCCGAGGTCACCTGACTTTCCTGGTCAGTGTGCCCTGATTGGAGTAGTTTTTCGGGTAAGTGTTATTAAGACCAATCAACAAAATATCGAACCCATGGGAAAAAGTATGCACATGAGGCCCTAGAAATACGAGTTCTTAGTGACTAGAGTTGCAACAAGGGATGGCAGTAACACTACCAAACACTTGCAAAATACAAACTAAAACAAGCAAACAAATGATCGAACACTTAGGATGCGATAACAAAAACAACAATAAATGGTGGGATAGAGGTGCTAGGATTAACAACCATCAATGAATCATCAATCAACAAGCTACAATTGAATCAAATTGCAAATCAACTAAGATAGAAAGCATAAAACCATCATGAAATTAATCACTTCATTAAAATCACAATGCCTAATGTGAGTATCCTTAGTCCTTCCCATCTCTCAATGTAGAAGTCCCCAATTGATACAATCGTGCAAAATTGAAACTCGATCAACACCTAATCACGTTAGCTCAACTCTCGCCTATTTCTAGGGTGATCAACCATTAATCTAAAGAGACAATTTTACACAAAGCACAATTAAGAATCACAATTAGGAAACAAACTAATGTGAGTATCCTTAGTGCAACTAATCTCTCGATTTTGAAGCACCCAATCCACGCATTCATACACAATTATAACCCGATTAATCCCGGATCACGTTAGCGCAACTCTCGTCTATAGATAGGGTGATAAAACACTAATCTAAAGAGATAATTATGCATGAAGCACAAATGAAAATCACAATTAGTAAGCAATCTACTCAATTGATCTCCAATCATCAACAATTATAGCATCATCAATCAATTCATCATCAATTTCAATTAACCCAAGCACAAGAGAGTTAGCCCATGGTACCACAAACAATACCCATGGGAAGAAGATAGAATTGATCAAACACAAATCAAATCACAACAATTAAGAAATTAAAGAGACAAAAGAGGAAAAACATCACCAATTGATCTTCAATCAACAAAAATAGGAATGCTTGAGTCTTCAACACCAATCTCCAAATGAATTACAAGCTTGATTTGAATGGAATACAATGATCAAATGCTAATCTAATGCTAATCTACCAACAATCAATTGAAATCTAATCCTAAATCTAACTTCTACTCTAACTACAAGGAAGAAATGGCTTGGGGCCTGAGAAATCGCCCCAAAACCGCTACTAACTGTTATTATGAAAGTTCTAAGTTGTTCTCCAAATGCTCTGCCTCAGTCTTTAAATAGGCGAATTTATGAAAAACTTCCCCCTCGAGTCGAGGGTCAGGCCTCGACTCGAGGCTGCCGCTTTTTCCCCCTCCTCGACTCGAGGGTCAGGCCTCGAGTCGAGGCTTCAGCCTTTTTCCGAATTTAGTCCTTCTCTTCACATCCCTCGACTCCAGGCTCATGGTCCTCGACCAGAGCTCGAGTCCAGGGCACTTTTCTCGCGCGGGGCTTCAGCCCCGACCCCCGTTTTCGTCTAATATGTCCGTCTCTTCATTCTAAGCCTAATGGTACTCTCGGTTTGGCAAAATTCCACCGAATTACCTGCAAAATGGACGAAAAACATCAAAATCTCACAAATATTACTTTTTAAGCAAAAGAGTGATACTTTTCACATTTAGGCACAAAAACTAACACTTTAGCTCACTTTTTGCACTGAAATAGGCCCTAAAAACATGCATCAATTCACTCCAATCACGCCCCTCAAATTCCTCGCGACGAGCTCAGCTTCCGGCCGAGGTCTCCTAGCTTTCCTGGCTAGTGAGGTCTGTTAGCTCTTCGGAGTTAGGATAAAGTCGTGCATGGTACTATCTCTCCGATCAACCCAGAGCGCAGAGCACGTAACTGGACGCATCTTAATAAATCATCTAAAGTGCACCGGGTCTCCTGGCGAGCTAAGCTCACGGCGAGTACCCACTTCGAGCCATCCGACGGATGGATTAGTGGACTAAACTCCATTTAGCGAGCACCTTGATCAGCTCGCCCCGACCGAAGTCGCAATGCGATAACTGGTTTGGGCGACGAAGGGACCGGCGGACTGTCAACACGCCGAAATACACTTGGGCGAGCCGAGCTCCCTGAGTAAAACCTTACCTGGCCAAAGGCCGAGCTCGCCTGTGCCGAAACCAAATCGGAAAGGCATAGGCCGGACTCAACCTCTTGGACAAGTAAGGCCGAGGCCTGATAAGCCAAACATTTGCAGTTTGAAATACTTAGCAAAATTTTAAAACAAAGAAGCTAAGTGTTGAAAATAATTCTGATATGTGCGGGAGCTCACTCACACCGAAACTGAGAAGGAAAGGCATGAGATAAGCTAGACCTCTTGGTCAAGTAAGGCCGAGGCCGGACAGGACAGATTACAGTATATACGAGGAATCGAAAGTTGAAGCTAAAGTAGAGTTCAAAAAGGGAAAGTTCATTAACTACAAGGGTGCGGCCTCGGCCGATTACAAAAGGCACTTCGGCCAATTACAAAAAGCCCAAGGGGCACAAAAGAAAATAAAGTCCTTCCTAGGCACCCTCGCCATCAACCCCGGTCCCAGTGGCCATGTCCACGACCCCAGCTTCTTAGCCCCCGATCCCAACGGCTTGTCCACAGCCCCAGCTTCTTCACCCCCGGCCCCGACCGCCTCGACTCCCCCTTCCTCCGCATCCTCGTCGAGATAAGCCAATTGGCCCTAGTCAGGATACCAAGAGAGATTCATCCCATAGTCCCTCCCCAAGTCCTTTATTTCCAAAGCAAGGTCAGCATGGAGGGGGTGGGCAAGGGCGTACTCCCTAAAGTATCTTTCCAGGACCCCATTCGGCTCCCCAGCCTTCTTGGCTTCTCGGATGAGGTCGGCAGAAGCCATGTAGTAGGCGAACTCGCCAATGATCGTTGGGTCCTAATTGGGGGATAGGACAACCGACTCGGGGGTAGCATAAGCCGCGACGAGGAGGTGCTCGGCCTTAGCCAACCGTTCCGAGAGCCCCACCTTCTCGCCAGTGAGTCTAGCAGCTTCCTCACGGCTTCGATCTAACTCTTTCTGAATCTCGGTTGCCAAAACCCGCTCAGCTTTCAGCCACTCCTCGGCCATCCTCTCGAAAGCCGCCCTATCGACCTCAAATCGGCTCTAAGCATTGGCAAGGGCCCCGGTCGGCTTCGGCCCTCTAACGAGCGGCCTCATCTTTCAGGCCTGCAACCTCAGCCTCAGCTCCTTCGACCATTTTGAGTCCGCCCGCAGTCTTTCCACCTCGGCCGCCATCTCCTTCACCGCGGCCTTGGCCTGGTCCCACTCGTGGCGGATTTCCCGATGCCGCTCGACCTCGGCGGCCCACCCAGCCAGGCACCGCTCTAGCACGATGGAGTTCTGAAACCCCAGGGCCTGGGCAAGCAGGAAAGAGCTCTCCAGGTTCCATTCGGACTCGGCCTCTAGCCCAATCGTCCAGGCCGATGGAGTCTTCGCCATCGCCCGGCGCACATGCTCAAGGAGCTCTCTTTCTGTCGGGTCCCTTCGGGAGGTGACGAAATTGACCACGGAGGGAGGACGGTGACGACCGCTGGCAAGCAGCCTGAAAATAATGAGTTAGTGATGCTTAGAGATTTGAATGAAGAAGAGGCACAAAACCCTTATTTTTCAAGAAGGGCGGGGTCGCGTCCCAGATAAGACTGGTCTTGTGGGTCGAGCCCGATCTCGGCGCCGGGCTCACGTGCTGCGGGGCGAGTGGCTCGTCAGGAGCCACCCTCAACCACTTCCATGGAGGGCTCCCTCTCTCTCTGGGCCCTGCGAGGGGATGCTGGGGCAGACGACGGCTCCTTGACCCGACTTAGGGCCTCCACATCCCAGGTGGGTACACTCGCGGCGGGCCCTGTAGTAATCGGGGCGACTGGCACCCCCATCAGAACCTGTGCGGTGGCTTCCTCATCAGCTGACCTATCCTTCCCCCGAGGCTTGCTCGTTTTTCTTACCCGGATCTTCGCCCGACCGAATAGATTGGGCACCGCCGACATGATTGCGGTTTAACAGGAGCGGTAAGGGGGTAATTAAAACCTGCGATAATCGGATAAAGGTTAGAGTCTCACCCCGGTGTAAATTCAAATAATAAAACCTTACCTGAATCCACACGAAGATGGCAGGATGGCAGAAGATGCGGGCTTCTAGCCTTGCCTCGTCAGTGTTCACCTTGGAACACTTTCGCTCGGCAAAAGGAACGAGTAGCAACTTCGTTAGAGCAAGCCTAAAATCAACGTTCAGCTCCCCTTCCTTCGGAATGTACAGCCCTACAAAGAAAGAGATGAAAATTAGATCAGTCCTAACCGAACGAACAAAAGCAAAAAGCCTTACTTGCGAGTTTGTGCCCAAAGGTGACTTGTATCTCCAAGTCAGAATCGTGGTCAACCCCAGTCGACCGCCAAGCCCCGGCAACGAAAAACCATCTTCGCTGTTGATTGGAGTGTATAGGGCAAGAGCTTTTAAGACCAATCGCAAAATATCGAACCCAAGGGAAAAAGTATGCACATGAGTCCTTAGAAATACAAGTTCTAAGTGACTAGAGTTGCAACAATGGGTTGGAACAAAAACAACAAAAACACTTGCAAAAATACAAAATAATAACAAGCAGGCAAATGAGCGAACACTTAGAATGCGATAACAAAAACAACAATAAATGGTGGGATAGGAGGGCTAGGATTAACATCCATCAATGAATCATCAATCAACAAGCTACAATTGAATCAAATTGCAAATCAACTAAGGTAGAAAGCATAAACCACCATGAATTAATCACTCCATTAATAACATGATGTCTAATGTGAGTATCCTTAGTCTTTCCCATTTCTCAATGTAGAAATCTCCAATTCATACAATCATGTAAAATTGAAACCCGATTAACACCTAATCACGTTAGCTCAACTCTCGCCTATTGCTAGGGTGATCAACCATTAATAAAAAGAACAATTTCACATGAAGCACAATGAAGAATCACAATTAGGTAGAAAACTAATGTGAGTATCCTTAGTGCAACTAATCTCTCGATTCCGAAGCACCCAATCCACGCATTCATACACAATTATCACCCGATTAATCCCGGATCACATTAGCGCAACTCTCGTCTATAGCTAGGGTGATCAAACACTAATCTAAAGAGATAATTATGCATGAAGCACAATTAAGAATTACAATTAGTAAGCAATCTACTCAATTGATCTCCAATCATCAGCAATCATAGCATCATCAATCAAATCATCATCAATTTCAATTAACCCAAGCACAAGAGAGTTAGCCCATGGTACCACAAACAATACCCATGGGAAGAAGATAGAATTGATCAAACACAAAGCAAATCACAACAATTAAGAAATTAAAGAGACAAAATAGGAAAAATATCACCAATTGATCTTAAATCAACAACAATAGGAATGCTTGAGTCTTCAACACCAATCTCCAAATGAATTACAAGCTTGAATTGAAAGAATTACAATGATCAAATGTTAATCTAATGCTAATCTACCAACAATCAATTGAAATCTAATTCTAATTCTAACTTCTACTCTAACTACAAGGAAGAAATGGCTTGGGGCCTGAGAAATCGCCCCAAAACCGCTACTAACTGCTATTATGAACTCATCTCCGTTGTATGCGCTGCTCAGCTCTTTAAATACCAAATTTTAGAAAAACCACCCCCTCGAGTCGAGGGTCAGGCCTCGACTCAAGGTCCTTGCAAAACTCTCCTCCCTCGAGTCGAGGGTCATGCCCTCGAGTCGAGGCGCCTGTTTTTCTTCTGATTTTGGTCCTTTCTGCATATCCCTCGACTCGAGGCTCATGGTCCTCGACCAGAGCTCGAGTCCAGGGCACTTTTCTCGCGCGGGGCTTCGGCCCCGACCCCCGTTTTCGTCCCGTATGAACGTCTCTTCATTCTAAACCTAATGTTACTCTCGGTTTGGCAAAATTCCACCGAATTACCTGCAAAATGGACGAAAAACATCAAAATCTCACAAATAATACTTTTTAAGCAAAAGAGTGATACTTTTCACATTTAGGCACAAAAACTAACACTTTAGCTCACTTTTTGCACTAAAATAGGCCCTAAAAACATGCATCAATTCACTCCAATCATACCCCCAAACTTGAATTGTTGCTCGTCCTCGAGCAACGTAGAAACTAAGAACAAAGGAGTGAATTGATTGCAATTATGTCACATGGCACTATAGACGAAAAATAAGACAATCGAATTCATCAATGAACATAAGTACAATGCAACTATCCACTAGCCATCAAGATAAATCATGCTCAAACAAATGCTCAATCAAACACTTAATACATTGCTCCTTCCATGGAGTGTTTCACTATTCACTCAAGTGTATAAAGGTATAAAGCACTCAATCATCAAATTCATGAATAAGTACACCATTTGCTTGCCAAAAGACTTAATCTCAATCAAAATCACTTATGATCAATCAAGAATCAAAGAGGTCTTTCTCTTAGGTTGTAATGTAGGCTCTTTGGAAAGGTGGGATGTTTTTGGATAAGAGTGACTAAGTAGTAGAGACTTGAATGTAAGCTAATCAATACAAAACACATCTCTTCTCTTTTCATTAAGCAACACTCTTCCTTTTTGAACTTCAATGATCAATCCACCATTCACTTGAGCTTTATCTTTTTAAACTCACAAATTGAATTTTTCTTTTCACTTCATGTTCACATTTTTTCTTCACAATTCAATTTTTTTCACAACCTTGCTTTTCTTTTATGCTTCAGATTTCATGGCCTTTTTCCAAGATTCTGCATCTTTATCTTGGAGTGCTTCGTCATAGCTCCAAGGATCAGATTCGTGTTCACCAGGTACTAAGTCCGAAGACTCTCCCAAAAACATGAATCTATCAGGTTGTCTAACAACCCTCCCACTACGACGAGGCACTTGTGGTAATAGTGTATCATTAGTAACAGATGGTGCTGACCCCTGTGGTATCTCATCTTGTACTGCTGGTACTAAGGCAGAAGTTTCTCCCCTTTTTTCTTCTAAAATAATTTTACTCATGGGCTTGTGGTCCATTACATAGTCTTCTTTTAAAAATTGGGCATTTGTGCTAACAATTACCCTCTGATCTTTAGGACTATAAAACAAACCACCTTTCGTTCCTCTAGGATAGCCCACAAACAGCCGAACTTCCATACGAGATTTTAACTTATCAGCATCTCCTTTTAGCATATGTGCTGGACTACCCCAAATCCGAATGTGTTTCAGACTAGGCTTACGCCCATTCCACAATTCTGTGGGAGTAGAAGATACTGTCTTAGAAGGTACCAAGTTCAGAATGTACGCTGCCGTTTCTAGGGCATACCCCCAAAATGAACTCGGTAATTCTGAATAGCTCATCATCGATATAACCATTTCCAAGAGAGTCCTATTCCTTCGTTCCGCCACACCATTCTGTTGGGGTGTACCAGGTGCAGACAATTGGGATTGAATCCCAGCTTCTGATAAGTAATTCCTAAACTCTCCTATGAGGTACTCGCCACCACGATCAGATCGTAGTGTTTTACCATGACGCTTCTCCAATTTAGCCTTGTACTCTTTGAATTTATCAAAGCACTCAAACTTGCGGCGCATTAAATAAATATATTCATATCTCGAATAATCATCTATAAAAGAGACAAAATATTCGAAACCACCCCTTGCTTGAGTAGACATAGGACCACATAAATCAGAATGAACCAATTCCAACACTTCTTTGGCTCTATACCCCTTGGCTTTAAAAGACCTTTTGGCCATTTTTTTCTTCCAAGCAAGACTCGCAGGTCGGATAGTTTTCCACTTCCAATGAACTCAAAGGTCCATCGGCTATCAACCTTTGAATCCTACTCAAGTTAATGTGATCTAATCTTAGATGCCAAAGATATGTTTGGTTCATTTTTTAAGGTTCTTTTCTCTTATTAGAGTTAGAAGATGTACTACTAATTTCCATTTGTTGCTTCGTAGGAGTTATTGGATTAAGAGTATATAAATTGCCAATTAACGTACCAGAACAGATAATAGCACTATTTTTCTTGACAACCACTTTGTTATCAAAAGAAATAGAATATCCATCCAAAAATAACTTAGAAACTGAAATCAAGTTCTTTCTAAAACAAGGTACATAAAGACAATTTCTCAAAACCAAAGTCTTATTCCTATCAAAAGATAAATAAACATCTCCCACTGCAACAGCTGCTACTTTCATAGCGTCACCCATGTAGATGGTAATCTACCCCTCACTAAGTCGCCTGGTTTACTGGAACCCCTGCAAAGAATTGTAGACATGATTAGTGGCTCCCGTATCTACACACCAGGTGCTGGTAGATAACACCGCTAAACATGTTTCAATAATTAGTGAATAAGATATACCTTCTTTTTCCTTTTTACGGGGACAATCTACCTTCCAATGTCCTGGCTGCTTGCATAAAAAGCATTTTCCCTTTGGCTTCTTGACGCCATTTTGTGGACCAATTTTCTTTGGTTCACCCGCTTTCTTTGTCAAACCAGCTTGTTTCTTTTTCTTCATCACTTTGCCTTTTGGCTTATATGTAGAAACATTTTCAGCAATATAAGCTTGAGAAGTCTGACAAAATATCCCTTCTGCTGCTTGGAGTTCTGTCAGAAGTTCCGCCAACAAATACAACCTTTTGTTCATGTTGTAGTTCAGGCGAAACTGCTCAAAACTCTTAGGCAGCGTCTGGAGAACGATATCGACCTGGGTTTCCCCATCGATTTTAGCTCTTAGGACTTCCATCTCATTCAAATGAGCCATCATCTTGAGGATATGATCCCTTACGGGTGTCCCCTCAGCCATGGTGGTCGTCATTAAGTTTCTCATGGCCTCTTGCCTGGCAGCCCGACTCTGGTGTCCGAAGAGTTCTTTGAGATTGAGCACCATCTCATAAGCAGAGGTCATGGTCTGATGCTGATGTTGCAGCACATTTAACATAGAAGCTAAAATGTAACACCGCGCCATCTCATTTGCCTTGATCCACTTCTTATAAGTCTCTTTCTCCTCTTCACTAGAGTTTTCATCTGGTTTTTCAGGACAGACCTCAGTGAGTACAAATTTGTACTCTTCAGCAGTCAAGACAATGTCCAAGTTTCTTTTCCAATCAATATAATTTGGACCAGTAAGTTTGTTTTCTTTAAGTATAAGAGCAAGAGGATTGAAAGCCATAGATAATATCCTGAGTAACACGTAAATACACAGATCAAAACATAAGAATTTAAAACAATATTGTTTCCCTCAACCAATACAATTTAAATTCACCAACACCTCAAAACACCGTGAATTTTGCATGCCATGATAGTGTGGGCGTATACTAATTCAAACATTTGTAAGAGGAGGTTTTACCCATTATTTTGTCAAACAAAATAAAATTAATAGTTGGTTTATCTTTAGCCATACAAATAATAGCACTACTCCGATGGGGAGGATACTATCACATGCACCTAAGTGTATACCATTTCTTAATACCAAGTCAATTATCTAGGTTTGTGCCCCTTCAGATGGAGAAGATAACACGCTCCTAAATAATTTTCTCATATTTATCCATAAGGAAGTTTGATTTAGTGATCCGCAAGCAAACATATCCGATATGGAAGAAGGCACTTAAAACCAACGTTTATGTTTGAATGCATCACTTACAAACCAGAAATGGAGGTTATGGAATTTATTGAAATTAATCCCTCTCACACTTAGTTATTTATCATGAGGGATTTTAGCATGCATAACACATGAGACAACATAAAAGCATGCATAACATGTGAGACACATAAAAACATGCATAACATATGAGACAACATAAATTCCAACTATTATGGCCTCTTCGATACACCCGTGTTCTTGAATGTTCGCCGTTATACGGGGATCGACCTGCCCGGTCAGGTCGCGGGGTGGGGGGCAGCGCCCCATCAAACTGGGTGCGGGGCAGTGCCCTGCCATATGGGGCCATCAATCCTGTACCCCAATCGATCCTTCGATTCTGTACGCCATCGATTCGGAATCTGGTTCATCCATCGATCTGGTTCACTAATTGAATAATCCTAATCTAAGTCTATTACAGTTTTATCCATCGATCATTGATCCTATACATCATCTAGATCGAAAAAACAAAAAACCTACACGACAGACCGCTGTGTTAATTACTATTACTATCATGCACCAACCCAAAAAAAAAATAACCTCGACAGGTCCGAGGGTTTAATCCATACATAAACATACAATCAAACCATAATAGTTGGATATAGGGTTCCTGCAGAAAAATCATAAAAAACTTGCAAACCCTATTATAACATATCATATAATTATGCAAACCCTATTATAATAGATCAAGAAACCCTATTATAACAGATCAAGAAACCCGTTGCAAAATTATTAACCGAATCAATCGCATAGAGTCAGAAAACATGGCTCTGATACCAATTGTTGGAACCACCGGATCGCCGACTCTAATTGATTATCTAATTTGGGATCATATGCATAAAAATGCAGTGGAAAAATAAAACATACCTATTAACCTTAATCAGTTAAATCGAACCAGTTCTAAGGTCAGAACTGTGGATCAAGGATGAGCCACGAACCTCACGATCTTCTGTCGTATCCCTATCCCTTTCCCTTGGACGTCGAGTGGTCGACGATCCTCCAAGGAATCAGAATCTGCCTCTCTCTGATCTCACATTTTTTTCACCCATCTGGAGGCTCTAATATAGGGTTTATTTATAGGCTACAACAGGGACCCTAAGGAGGAATTAGGGTTGGGCCTCCTGATGGGCCTAAATGTCATGTGTTCAATCTGAACACTCTACTTAAGCCCATCAATTATAACTCGGTCCACTAAAGAGTTATAATTGAATTACCGTCCTAATCCCATATTATAATATGGGCTCATTTATTATGTGTACGTTTATTTCCCCGTGTTTAAGATATCGAATGTCCATAAATTAAATAAGTTACTGACATCTTAATTAATTTACATCTAATTCCAAGAGTAGTACCACTCATCTTTATTATCATGTCAGATTAAATCCACCTGCAGGGTTTACATGATAATCTTTATGAGCTACTCAAGGGGACATCATCATCCTAAATAATTAGGACACGGATTCCTTCTATAATCAACAACATACCATATAAACAGTGTTATCTCCCAATTCACCGAGCCTATTGATTTAATAAATCTCACCCATTGGAAAATTAAAGAAACAAACACTGAGTACACGTGCCTGTTATTATATAGGGATTAAGAAGACGTACATCCATAATAACAGAGTTCTTGTTCTTTTATATATTCAGTACAAATTGAACAACCTCATATGGTCCTGCTCAATACATACAAAACGTACTAGTGTAACTTTATAGTCAAGATAGACTAATACCAAATTACACCACAACCGTTCCAATGGTTTGTCCAAATTCATCTTGGTTGTGAGCTCTTATTTATAATCTATAAGCAACTGATATCATGATCTTCTGTGTGACACCACATACCATGTTATCTACAGTATAGATTAATCTGGATAAAAATAATGATATATGTATCAATCATAAAACGCAAGTATTTTGATCATAATGAATCTCATATCAAAAAGATGTTCATACAAAAAGCTAGGCTTATAATATACATCCTAACAGCGGCCCCTCGAGATCTCACCGTTTCGAATAGAAATGATACGAAAAAGGAAAGGATTTAGGAATCAAGAAAGTATTTACCGATTAAAATGCTGATTCGAAGCACTGACTATGAAGAAACTAGGATTCGCTTTGAAGATCAGTTAATACGCTCTGAGAATCGCAAAATGGAGAAGGTTTAGAATGAAGAAGACGATCCCTATTCATAGGGAGCATAAAGGACCTCTTTGCAAAAAGCCCCAAAACCTTTCGAATTCTGGGGCAGAAGTGAAAATAATTTTTGAAAGGGCAAGTGCCCATTTGGCGCCCTCAGACGTACCACATGTCCGGTGGGTGCAAGTTGTCACCTCCAACCGCCACGCACCCTGCAAAAGTTGCTTTTTGTAGGGCTATGTGGGAAAGATGACCCCTTGTCCTATCCAACCGTCCATGTTTCCCCAAATCCTTATCTACACCAAGTGAACTCCAAGGGACGCTCGGCAAGTGAAGCTCGGCCCCGCCGGCGTACAACTCCTCAAGGAATCAGCTCAGCCTCCGAACTCCCTCAGAGACCGAACTGTGGGGCAATTATTGTGTGACGATTTATTCACCCCTAAAGCCCAACTTCAACTGGGTCGGCCTAATCCAACTGGGTCGAGTTCAAAGGAGCTCGGCCCCGCCAAAGGCCAATAGGCCTGGATGTGGTGAGCAAGTACGACCGAGCGGGTCGAACCCTTCGGGCTCAGCCCGCCGAGGGACCCACCCGCCACATCGAGGCGAGCGTAGCCACCCACAGAGCAGATAACATTCATTGCAGCAAGGCCCCAAGCACGGCGCAAGACAGCGAGCTCGGCAAAGACCTACATCGACGAAGCTCGGCGGGTCAGAGACTTCCAAGCGAAGCTTCTCTTAAAATAGTAACAAGTGCAGTGTAACAGTATATTGGAATGTCAACCTTACCTAGTATGGTAGGAAATCCCCTCTGCCAACAGAGGATCACCTGCCAGCGGACAGCTGGCAGGACGTGAAGGGCTAGCCGCCTGCCCCAAGTACAGGGGAGGTACACCCTCATTAAATGAGAAGCCCAGCAGTAAATGTAGATCCCCCATTTCGCGGGATCCTAGGGTAACACACTTCTTGTATAAATAACACCTATAAGACACAATAAATGGATCCAAAAAATCCGCACTTAAGACTGAGACTCATACTCCCAGCAATCCTCTTGTTCTTTACAAGCTTTCTGCATTTATTTCTTCATTTATTACTCATCATTATCATTGATTGTCCTAGGGAATTTATCATCATAAATTCCTCAATCAATATTATTTTTAACCGTTTCTAAGCCACATTAACTACTCACAAATATTTCGGTTAACAACACTATGCAACAAGAATGAGAAAATAGATGTTTGAATCGGATGGAGGAATTTAAGAACGAATGGAATAGTCAAACATGAGAAGATTCATCCTTTATCAAATGAAGCTTTCCGTCTTGAAATCCTTGGGGACAAAGATCATCTGAACTCGGAGATACTGTTATCGGAACTCCGATAAATATGATAGTGACGGTCGATTAAGGTTTGAATATAATGGTTGTAGGAAAAATTGGTAAGGAAGATGAAGAAGCATTAGCAGAGAAGAATGGATTTTAGAGTGAAGGGTTTAATCTGGCTTTAGGAAAATACTTCTGTCCGGAAAAAAAATAGAGAGTTTGTTGTCAACAATCCAATGGAGGAAGGGAATTGTGAAAGAAGGATCCTGGACGTACACGTATCAAGTTGAATGATTAATTGGATTAAGTTTTATTCATTTACATATTTTCCTAAAGAGTCTTGTTATTTCATTTTAGTCCTTGAGCTTTTGGGATATTACTTTGTGTGGTGGTCCCCCCCACAATTTATTACAAGAAGTCATTCTAGGCATTTGATTGGGTATCAAAAACATTATCCTCCCTTTCTCTCTCCTCTCTACAATCAAATTCGATCTTCTTCTTCAGCTTAATTTAAAAGAAAAATTATAGAAAAATGCTACAAAAAATATTTCAGCTTGTTTTGATCATAACAATCCTCCACTTCTCTTTCTGGTGTGTGCATGTTAATCAAGAAACATGGTAACTCGAGTTCACAATCAAACAATTAATGCATAACCTATAGTGTTTACTTTATCCATATTTAAATGAAATAGTCTACCAAATCAAGATATATGTGAAACCTCCCAAACCCAAGTATCATCCCAAAACAAAGTATCATTCTTATTCCCTAATACTCCCTCCAACCCTCAATGCAACCACTCTACCCACCCAAGTTAATTATTTTTACAATATCTCTCCACCACCCCTAAAGTCTACCCATAAGACCTGTCGGAGTGCAATCATATCCCCCACCCCAAGAATTGCCATAATTTGATTGTAGAACCTCACCCATAAACTCTTTTTTTTAACAAATCTCCACATTCATTTCCCAAGAATAGTTTTATTGAAGAGTTTTGAGCCCCCCCTTTCCCCCCCCCCCCCCCCGATTTCGGTGATTTTCATTTGACCCATAATATTTTTTTGGCACACCCTCAATCCGATGAATTTATATAAACGCTTGATGATTCACTTGGGATTTTGGAATGAGGTAGTAGGATAGGTAGTATATAGGTAACAACGTGAGAATCGTACTCAATAGTGTGATTCTCGCACCCAACGAGAATTTGATATCTTCTCATCTGCACAACTTATTTCTTATTTTTTGAACAACATTTGTCCACTCTGAAGTCCACCTATGTTGTGTCCCCACCCTAATGCCCAAGTGCATGAATGGTATTCTTCCAGTTTGACAACCGCAGATACTTTCCATTTTATTGTGTCTGTTATTTTTTACATTTACTCCAACCAAGTTATATACCTCATCAAAGTCGTTTACTCTTAATTCATACAAACACTAACTTCATGTTCTTCAAGATACTTCTCAAGATTTGAGCATTTTTCATTATCATTGCTCCAATAAAAATTGTGTCATCTACAAACTGTAGGTGAGACTTTGATCCTATCTCTTCCTATCTTAACCGCCTCATAAAGTCTGTCAAAAAAAAAAAAAAAACCGCCTCATAAAGTCCCAAATTTGTTGTTTTTATCATCATAATGCTCAAGCCCTTAGGCGCTACTAAGAATAAGAATGGTAAAAGTGCATCACCATATCCCATCATTTTCATAAATTCAACCTTAAAGATATCCTAAAATCCTTTTAAGAAACCAAAATTTAACTCGTCTACTCCTGAGATCAGAAAAATAAGAGTTAAGTAGCTCATCATCCGCATTCGACACTCTTTTGCTAGTGAAATCTTGGGCAAGAGATGGTTTGCATCGATGGTCTTTCCACAAGTGATTTCGCAAGTGTTCAAAGATGTCTTTCTTCATTTCAACTACCTCTTCACCATTTACCATCAATATGACTTTCATGTAATCTCATTTTATTTCCTTTCTTGTTGATAAAGTTGTATGAAATTTTTTTGAATTTTTATCACCTTTTTTTAACCATCTACATCTTGATTTCTGATGTAGCAAGTTGTCTTAACTCTTTAGCTCCCTAAATAAATGTGTCATTAACTTTCTTCTAAATTCTAACTCATGTTCATCTAGCCCAAACACTTCATTAATTGTATTCGGTATTGCTATGTTGTTCCTCTTAGACACAATTTTGTTCTACAAGGACCCGACACTTCTTTATTCCAAACCTTCATATCATCCTTCAATCTCTTTATACTATTTTTTCATTACAAAGCTTCCCTAACGCTCAACATTGTAGTTGTTCCACTTTTCATACACAAAGTCTTTGAATGATGGGTGGGTCAGCAATGCGTTAATGCATCTAAAGAGCGTGGGACCCAAATCCTTAGCATTGATTCCAACACGATCTGGCAATGGTCTGAAAGTGATCTTTATTAGGCCTTTCTAAAATGAATTCGACTATATAGAAAGCCAACGACTATTCACCGAGATTCTGTTGATCCTACTCTTCTTACATGTACCATGTGTAGCTCCTCCCATGAAGAAGAAGTTCGGCAAAGTTTGAATCACGAATAAATACGTATATATTTACATAAAAAAAATAGGTTTGAACTCGATATTATCTCAAATTTTGAGTACATAAAGTTAAAATATTTGTTAACATGTACTTTTAGTTAGAAATTTGAACCATAAGTCAATACTATAGATGTGTCATGTATGAGACATGTTGCCCATGCGCATGGCATTTTCAATATATCAACGAGGCCCAAATATTAAAACTTTTCTATCTTATCATTTTCACTTAGCTAGCAGAAAAATGATTAATTCCTAAATTATATACTAAATAATCCATCTTAATAATAATATCAGTTTCTCTTTTTTACTCATCTCAAATGTATGCATTTTTCTTTGTATAAAAATTTATTATATACTTTTACTAATATATTATTCGATAATAATTAAATTTTAAATGATGTTGATCATTTCAATCATTCAACTAAAGCATATCATATAATTTGTTTTTAGACAAAGTGGTATAGTTCAAGTGGTTAGAACTCAGCTATCTATGACCCAAAGGTCATGAGTTTGAGTCACCATTTGTCCGATAAAAGAAAAAAGAATTTACTTTTATAACTTAATAAGAGCTTCACGCTAAGATATTCGATAATAATTATTTATGACTTACAAGCTTATGAGTTCTATTTATATTTGAAAGACTGTATCATTAATATATAATTAATTTAGGCAACATATAAACTTGGTGGGAGGAATTTTTGGGTGCATAACACAGGCCCATTGGGTTGTTTGCCTCGAGAGCTTGCCCTTAGAAGCAAAGAATTAAGTGGAAGCGATTTTGATGAATATGGATGCGTAAAATCTATGAATGAAGGTGCAAAAGTTTTCAACACCAAACTAAAACATATATGTGTTGAACTACAATCACAAATGGAGAACTCTACTATTGTCTACGTTGATGCATACTCGATCAAGTATGACCCTATCGCAAATTCATTATCATACGGTAAGTTTTTCTGTTAATTAAAATATATACTTATATAGATCATACATAATATTATTTTTATTTTGTATTTTGCTAATTGCGTGTCTTATGTATGATAAGGTTTCATGAATCCACTAATGGCATGTTGTGGTTATGGTGGAATACCTTACAACTTTGATTCTCATGATAAAAAAACATGTCTTTTGGGTGGATATATAGTGTGCGAAGAAGGAATATCATACATAAGTTGGGATGGAACTCATTACACCGAGGCTGCAAATTCCATTATTGCCTCTAAAATCCTCTCAACACATTATTCTTCTCCCCCACTTGACTTTAATTTCTTTTGTGACAATGCTACAATTTCGTCAGTGTTAGCTAAGTCTAATATCGAGAACAAATTAGTCTTCTAGAGAGAGAGTGTGTGTAATCTTTAATTGTTGTGTTCCAAATATAATATCATCATTATCTTCATGAGTGACTTCATTAATAAAGATTATTTGATAAATATTATGTTTCAGAAGTACACAATTAACCTTTCGCTTTATTTATTCTTTTACAGCAAAATAAATGTATTGAGTAAGATTATTAGGCTCACGCTTTACATCATTGACAATGAGATGGTTGCAGATACTTGGAACTTCTTCTATCCATATACATCTATATTTATTTCTGAAAAAATTTTAGCTATAACTCATGTGCAATCTTTTTTTTTTTTTTTTTTCAACAGTCAAAGAAAAATTTCACAGATATTGAGTACAAAGGGTACTCAACACTTTGTTACAACAGATTAGCAGATAGAACTCAAACAGGTCCAAGAATTTCCTAACCCAGTAAAAATATTAGAATTTAGCAATGGAGCATGCTTACATGAGATCCAATGCCGCATTCTATTGAGAATATTAGCCACCCTATCTAGGAAAAATACAACATCACTGCGCAATTTCCAAATAATCCAGACCACTCCTATTAAAATAGTGACAACCACCCTTTTCCACTTGCCTTTTCCCAAAATTTTTTAGAACTGCAAAAATGTATCAAAGGATTGCAATGAGATGTATGTAGTGTTGACACCCAACCATGTAAAAATGTTGGACCAAATATGACAAGTTGTTGAACACTTGAAGAATGAGAAAATTATTTTTTATAAGGACTGTAACTTAATGGGGGTGGCAAATAAGTACCCTAACTTTTTGGGCTGGCAAAATGAGGACCGTAACTTTTCAAGATGGCTAAATGAGGAATGTAATTCTTTAGAGTTGGCTATTTAAGGACCAAAGATTTTAAAAATAGCAAATTGAGGCCAAATCAGCCCAATCGGGCATAAATTTCAGCCCAAGTTCAGGTCAAATTGGGCCGAATTTCAACCCAAATCGGGCTAGCCCAATTTATGAAGATTTGGCTTCAATTCGTCACTTTTTAAACTTATTGTCCTTAAATTACCAACCTGAAATGTAATGGTCCTTATTTTGCCAACCCCAAAAGTTATGGTCCTAAAAAATATTTTTGCCCTTGAAGAATAGATGCATCACGACAAAGCATGCAGACTGCTCCATCAACGCAATTGCTATGCGCCCTTTGAGCAACTTCCATGCACTAGGAACTGTTTTCCTAGGCGACCATACCCTCCAAAGTCGTTTGAAAATAATTTTTCCAGGTCCAATTGAGGTTGACCGGCAAGGTTCACTTATGTTCCACAACGACTAAGAGGAAATCTCAGTATTATTTTAGCTTCATTAGGCCCAAAGAGACTTCTAACTCGGTTTTCTCTCCATCATCAACTAATCCACCCTTGTATCCCCGTTATCATTTATAACAATGGACACAGTCTCGGTTGGGCGTCGAAGTCAGCCTCATTGATCGACCCTCTTGGGTAATATCACGTCTTAAGCACCCTTGCTACTAATGAAGAAGGGAACTGTCTCGGTGCTAAAATTATTTTTTGACCATTGCAAGTATAAAGCAAAATGTATCTCTGAATCTCAGCCCACCAAGCTCCTTTGATTGTACAATATTCCTGTCTGACCCAATGAAAAAAAAATTCCTATACGGTTGGCTTGAGCCTCAAAAGAGTTTAGCAATGGCTCTTTCAATATCCTCACACAAAGATCAAGAAAATATAAAACAAGTCATTGTGTATGTGTGAATTTCCTGGATTATAGATTTTCAGAGAACCTCATGACTTGCCTTCGTCAGAGTCTACTCTTTTCTGTAAAATCCCAAAATCACTACGTGAATTATTTATATTTTTTATGTAGTTATTTGTAATAAATTGAGTATTAGTATTAATAATTAGTTTTTAATTAAATTATATAAATCTTCTAAAATAGAAAATAGAAAAATATATTATATTATATTATATATATATATATATATATATATATAGATATAGATATATTGTGTGTGAGGCATTTGATGTGCGTGTGTGCATGTGTGGTGTGTGTATGTTTTAGTATTAATAGATAAATATATATATATATATATATATATATATATATATATATATATATATAGATAAGTATATGGTTAGGAAGATAGGCAGAAGAGGAGAGAGGGAAGAGGGAGAACGAGAGAGGGAGAGAGAGGGGGAAGAGAGAGAAAAGAAAGGAGAGAGAAGGAAGATAGATGAGGAATGAATGTATGGATTTTGGAGAGATTTGATACGGATTGGTTTTATTAAATTGGAGATTATTAAGAGTATATGTTATTTGTAGGATATGAGGAGAAACTTGAGACCTTTAAAATTGTGCATTATTAAGGAGTTAAGGATCACTAAGGGGGTATTGCATTGCATCAGTTGTTGCAGCTACTGTTTTTAAGGTGAGAGCAATCACCTCTCTTAATCGAGTTTAACATTCAATGTTATGATTGCTATATTAAATTGTATTATTACTCAAGACGGGTAGTAACCAGCACTATGTTCAAGTAGGGTAATGACCCGTACTATGTGCAAGCCGAGTAATGACCCGTATTATATGCAAGTCGTGTAATGGCCCGTAATATATATGTTCAAGTTGGGTAATGGCCCATACTATGTTCAAGTCGGGTAATGGCTCGTACTATGTTCAAGCCGGGTAATGGCCCATACTATGTGATAAAACATTAAATATTCTCATGAACTTTATTGAAATATTATATGCCGCTTACGAATGTTTTTTAACTGTGCAATCATTGATGTTTCCCTCACTGGGTGTATTTTCAAACACTATTCCCCCAGAGTTATGATTTTCTACAGGTCAAAGGAGTTCGGGCAGAGTATGAGGCGATGGTTGCATGTAATTTATTGTACGTCGTGTTTTTTTTAGGCATGTGTTTTCCGCTGTAATTTCAAATGATTATTTTGTAATAAATCTCATTTATTCAATTACAATTTTTCTTAATAAAGTTAATAAGGCAATTTGGTAGCACCTCAGCTATTACGTGTTACTTTTAAATTCGTGGCGTTACACTTTCAACACCTTCAATCGAGAATATTAGTTGTTTCATTAAAGAGTATTAGTTATTTTTATTATAAAATACTCCCTCCGTCCACAAAAAGTATACTCGTTTGGTTTTGACAGATTTTAAGAAAACATTGATAAAGTAAGAGTATTTTGGGATATTGTGTGGTCCATTTATGAGTTAAGTGGTTGTTTATGAGTATAAAGTCGACAACAAGTGAAAAAGTAAGTGATGGTTAAATGGTGAAGAAAAACAAATTGTTGAAAAAACAGTGTAAGCATACTTTTGGTGGACAGAGGGAGTATTAGTTTAAAATGATATTAGTTATTTTATTAAAGAATAATTAGGAGTGGGAATAGGCCAGACTACCCGACAGGGGCCTACGGCCTGGCCTACTAAAGCCTAGCTCGGCTCGGTTCGTTTAATAAATAAGCCAGACTTATGATTTTTTAAAAGTCTATTTACTTAAATAGGCCAGACTTGAGCTTTTTCGTAGGCCTTGTAAGCCTAATAGGCCAGTCTATTTAAATGTATCTATACATAAATATATATATATGTTGTTAGGAAAAGGAAAAGTGTATTTAGTTTTGATGTGTTAAAAATGTAAAATAGGATGACCAGCTGAGCATTTTGTATAGACAGCTGAAGTAGTTCTTTATAAATAAAACTAAGTATAGAATATCAGATGAGGACAAG
The DNA here is from genome assembly GCA_030762865.1 of Paraleonurus japonicus. Classification (NCBI taxonomy): domain Eukaryota; kingdom Viridiplantae; phylum Streptophyta; class Magnoliopsida; order Lamiales; family Lamiaceae; genus Paraleonurus; species Paraleonurus japonicus. Next base: position 26,049,470 of record CM061057.1, on the reverse strand, counting down.
ATGTCAGACAAGGACGATTTCCAGATAATGAGAGAATATCAGATGAGGTCGAGATATCAGACAAGGACAACACAGAAAATAGTTGAAATACAATACTAAAACACCTAGACAGGAAAGAAGATGAGGACGAGGTGAAGTAAACATCAGACGATGAGGTGTTAGAGAAATATTATACGAAGATTCAAGAAGCAGTTTCAACAACTCAAGAGGGAGTTACAGAATTCAGTTATATTGTTATAACTGATCAAAACCGAATTCAAGGAAGTTACAACTACCAGGAGAAGATCTCTATAAATAGGGATAGAAATTATTTTAGAATTAACTTTTGATACTTTGCACTCATCATTATACTTTGTATTCACAAGCAACAGAAATTGTACACATTCACAAACGTTTTATACGTTTCCAGTTCTTAGTGTTTATAGAACACTTTTTCATTAGATCTTCAAGCCATAGATATTCAGAAATTAGAAAGAATTCATTGTAAGGCTGAAGATTCATCATTGTAAGTAAGTCAGCAAGAAGAAGAAAGTAAGTAAGTGAAGGCCCTTCTTCAAGTTTGAGGAAGGAGAGTGGACGTAGGATCGTTTGATCCGAACCACTATAAATCTTGTGTTGTTTCTTCTTATTGTTTTTACTTGTTTTCATTGATTGTTTCTTGATCACAAACTTTAATATCTGATAAAGCTTTAGATCCTATCCGAATAGAGTTTAATCAACAATCAAGTTTTCATTTGTTAAAACCGATTTTGGAGTTGATAGATTATCTAAGCTTGAAAAAGTTTTTGATAATCTATTCATCCCCCTTCTAGATTATCACTAGAGGGCATCTCATTTTCGTGATTAACTCATTCTAAAGGGACCCAACAAGTGGTATCAGAGCGGTGTTAAGGTGTTACGATAGAAGATTTGTGGTCTTGAAATTTCGAGTTCTTGTTGAAATCGATTTCTTATTATTGATTCACTAACATTTCGATAAGTTGTCTTTTAGCATCTTGAATTAAGATGTCTTTGTTAAAAGTAAGAAATCTAGGAGTTTTTGCGAGTTCTCTATCGAAGAATATGATTATTGGAAATTCAGAATGGAGAATCATTTGAAGGCCATTCATGATCGCATGGAAGAGGTTCTTGAGGAAGGTCCAATAAAATTCTATCATGGAGTTGTTAGTACTGGAGCTGAATCTTCTACTACAAGAAGTCAACAAGAAAAGAAAAGTGCTGAATTGACAAACGACGAAAGGAAGATTCACAATTTGGGTCAAGTTGCAAGAACTAAAATCATCGAAACTTTAAGCAAGGATTGGATAGAAAAGGTTAAAAGATGTAAAACTGCTAAGGATATGTGGGAGACTCTTGCAAGTGTTTGTGAAGGGTCAGAACAGGTTAAAGAAAATAAACTACAGTCCGTCTTACATGCATTTGATACATTCAAAATGAAGGATGGAGAAACTGTGGATCAATTGGATGTAAGATTGACTAATCTGGTGAACAAAGCTGCTGATTTGGGTAAGACCTACACTGAGAAAGAAATTAACAACAAGGTACTCAGATCATTGAGCAAAAGATGGAGGGAAAAAGCAAATATTCTCAAAGCAACACAGAACCTATCATCTATATCACATCACGCTTTATTTTCTCATCTGAAAGCACTGGAATATGATATACACATTGAAGATGAAGAAGATGAGGCAGAGTCGTCTACATCTGGAAAGACTGTGGCATTTCTTCATCAAGAAGATTCTGACAAGATTTCTAAGGCATCAGATTTGTCAGTAAAGGAGGAAATGGCACTATTAATCAGACGATATGAGAGACTCAAGATGAAGTATAAAAGAAACAAGAGAGACAGGTTTAATCGTCAAAGTTATAAACCAGACAAAGAAGAGAAGTATTCAGATAATGACAAAAAGAATCCAGTGAAAAGGTACAAGTCACTAATCAGACGAGGTGAGAATAGTCCAAAATCAGATAAGGGAGATATCTGTTATACCTGCAATAAACCCGGCCACTTTAGCTATGATTGTCCTCAACTCACTCCTAGAGAGAGAGAAAGAGAGGAAAGAAAAGGGATAGGAGGTATGCGAGATCAACGAGCTCTTTTAGCGAAAAGGAGGAAAAACATGAGACATCATCATCCTCATCCTCATCTAGTTTCGGGTCAGACAATGACATTTGCCTAATGGCTAAGGAGGTAAACTATTACTCATCTTCAGACAATGATAATGATAACTTGTCTGAATCGATCCATGTCTTATTAACAAGCTTCTAAAAGATTCGAAGACAGCTTTATCTGCTTATAAACAGATAGAGACTGAAAATTTAAGTTTAAAGGATCAAATTCTTAATCTAACAAAGGAACATCAGACAGGGACAAGGAAGAATATGGATTGTACATTCAAGGGGGAATGTCAATCTAAGACTACTACTAGTTCTTCGTCTGAGAAAACCAATAAGTTGGAAAAAGAATTGAATACTTTAAAAATTAAATTTTCAGATATCAATATGGAGAATGAGAATTTTAAAAAGACTAACAGAGAATTGAATCTCAAGATAGGACATCTTAATAATTCTCAGTCTACAATTGATAACATCTTCAGTACTTCTCAGAAGCCTAGTGATAAAACTGGATTGGGTTTTGATAGGAACAAGAAAAATGATCCTATCAAACCAAGAGTTTTTGTCAAAGCCACTAAGACTATGAAAAAAGACAGAACTTAGTTCAAAGAAATCTAAGGAGCAAATCACCTCATCTGATACTTCTAAAGAGAAAACACAGACGAGGAGAAATGTTTCCAAAAGAAATCTAAAGACTAAATCAAAGTCATTTCCAAAGTATAATGGTTTTGATGGAAGAAGCAAGTCATATCCATTCTTTCCAAAATATAAGACAATCACTAGAGATCAATTAAATAAAATTGATCTAGATAGTCTAATATTAGTAGACAGATATGGTTGCAAAATTCAATCATTGGTTCTGAAAAACTTGGATGTGTTTATCTGGATACCTAAGTATCAATTTGACGAGAAAGGACCCAATACACAAAGGGTACCTAAGGATTAATTTGTGATTGCAGGGAAATAAGGAGATAGTTGAAAGAGAAGATGTTCTTGAATTCATCTGGTATATAGACAGTGGATGTTCTAAGCATATGACTTATGAGAAAAGACTTCTTTCTAACTATCAGACGATAGATGGACCTCGGGTAATGTTCGGTGACAACAATTTTGGTCTAACCAAAGGAGTTGGAACTCTAATGATTGGAGATGTCCAGGTTAATGAAGTTTATTTTGTGGAAGGATTGAAACATAATCTATTATCTGTCTCACAGTTTTGTGATAAAGGATATTGTGTGAAATTCACTCATGATGCATGTTATATTATGGATGGTTTAAACGAAAATATTTTACTTTGCTGGAGTCGAGACAAGGTAATATCTATGTTGCAAATTTCAAGAGTTGCCCTAAGGATACTTGTCTTATTGCTAAGAGTTCGGAAGATTTAAGTTGGCTATGGCATAAACGTCTTAGTCATTTAAATTTCAAAACTCTTAACAAAATAGCAAGGAAATCTTTAGTCAAAGGACTTCAGATAAAATATTTTCGAAAAATCATATTTGTGATGCTTGTCAAAAAGGAAAACAGAGACCAAAATTTCTTTCAAAACAATAGATGGTCCCGCTTTGAAAGGATTTTGGAACTTTTACACATGGATCTTTTTGGTCCAGTTACACCTCTGAGTTTTAGTGGAAGAAAGTATACTTTAGTGATTGTAGATGATTTTTCTAGATTCACTTGGGTTATTTTCTTATACAAAAAGAATGAGACTGTAACAAAATTTCAGATTTCCTCAAAAGAATTCAAAATGAAAAAGGACTAAATATTGTCAAGATTAGAAGTGATAAAGGTACTTGAGTTTCTAAATTCGTTTGTTACTAACTATTGTCTGAGAATGGTATAGCACATGAAACATCATCTGCAAGAACACCCCTGACAAAATGGAGTTGTAGAAAGGAGAAACAGAACCACGAAGGAAGCTGCAAGGACGATGTTATCTCGAGTATGACACTCCCACGAGGTTTTGGGCGAAGCCATTAATCTGCATGTTTTGTTCAAAATAGGTGTTTAATTGTGAAAGATAAATGCAAAACCCCTTATGAAATATGGAAGGGTAGAATACCAAAAATTTCATATTTCCATGTATTTGGTTGTAAGTGTTTCATCCATAATAATGGAAAATCTAAATTAAGAACTTTTGATGCTAAGATTGCAGAAGGGATATTCTTAGGATACTCATCTGTATCCAAAGCATATAGAGTTTTTAATAAGATTACATTATGTGTGGAAGAAACACCACATGTTGTTTTTGACGAAATTTCTAAGTCTGAAAGCACAGATGATGTCACCAAGATAGCTGAAGACCTCAACAGATTACATATCAAAAAATCAGTCAAGTTCTACTTACCAGAGTCAGAATCAGATAAAGAGGACACATCAGACACGAATAAAGATAAGGAAACTGAGAGTTCTTCCATATCATCTGATCAGACGATTACACTACCAGATGGACTAGAAGATATTCCTGAAGGTAATACAGAACCATTTGATGAAAATATATCAGATAAGACTTCATACTCAGTAAAAGATAAAGGTAAACGAGTATTGACTTATCATCCAGCTGAACAGAGATAATCGGAAGTCTAGATTCGGAGTCAGACAAGGACACGAGATAAATCAAGATCATTTTAGTTGTTATGTATCATTGCTCGAACCTAAAACTATTCTATCAAGCTCTAACTGAATCCAATTGGATAAATGCAATGCAAAAAGAATTAAATCAATTTCAAAGACAAGATGTATGCGAGCTTGTTGAAAGACCTCATCATCAAAAAGTTATTGGAACAAAATGGGTTTTTAAGAACAAAAGAGATGAGAACAACATTGTGGTAAGAAATAAGGCTAGATTGGTTGCACAAGGTTATTCACAATCGGAGGGAATTGATTATGATGAAACCTTTGCACCGGTTGCTCGTCTTGAAGCCATAAGATTGTTCTTAGCTTATCTTTGCTTATAAAAGATTTTCTTGTGTTCCAAATGGATGTGAAATCTGCTTTTCTAAATGGAGTCATCGCTGAGGAAGTTTATGTAGAGCAACCCCCTGGCTTTGTCAACGGAGATAAGGTTTATAAACTAAGGAAAACTCTATATGGACTTAAACAAGCACCTAGAGCTTGGTATGATACCTTATCTGAATATTTAATTCAGAATGGTTTTGTAAAAGGTAAGATAGATAGAACTTTATTTAGGAAAGAATCTGATAAAGGTCTCTTATTAGTACAAATCTATGTTGATGATATTATTTTTGGATCAACTAATCCTATCTTGTGTGAAGAATTTAGTCATCTTATGAAGAACAGATTTGAGATGTCCATGATGGGAGAAATGACATACTTCCTTGGACTTCAAGTCAAGCAGACAAAGAAAGGAATTTTCATAAGCCAAGCAAAATACACCAAAGATCTTATTGAAAAATTCGGAATAGGTACCAGCCGAGAAGCCAAAATACCTATGATGACAAATTTTTCAATGGATCCAGATGAGAAAGGGGAAGACACCGATCAGACACAGTATAGAGGTTTAATTGGCTCTCTTTTATACTTAACTGCTAGTAGACCTGACATTTCTTTTGCAGTGGGTGTATGTGCACGTTTTCAAGCTAAACCTAAAAAGAGTCATCTTGAAGCTGCAAAGAAGATTCTAAAGTATTTGAAAAGTACAATATATATAGGACTGTGGTATCCAGCTGACGATAACTTTGAGTTGTCAGGATACTCAGATTCAGATTTTGGTGGGTGTAAGATAGATAGAAAATCTACATCTGGGACTTGCCAATTTCTGGGAAGTAAGCTGATTTCATGGTTGTCTAAGAAACAAACCTCTGTAGCTACTTCTACTACTGAAGCTGAGTACATGGCAGCTGGGAGTTGTTGTTCTCAGCTAATCTGGATCAGTCAACAGTTAAGGGACTATAACATTATCACCAAAGATGTACCAATCTTTTGTGATAGTAATAGTGCCATAGCTATTACCCAGAACCCAGTCCTCCATACTAGGTGCAAACATGTTGATATCAGACACCATTTCATCCGAGACCATGTAGAAAAAGGAGACATCAGATTTGAGAAGATTCTTACTGATTTTCAAAGAGCAGACATATTGACAAAGCCTCTTGCAGAAACAAAGTTTAAAGAACTTTCAGTAGAATTAGGATTATTAGATGCTTCTTTAGTCAATTTTTGATCAAAATTCTTGAATTTACCTTGTCTTTCTCATTTTGGTTTATTATGTTTAGAAAGAATTATCAGACAAGATATGAATCAAAGGACAATCAGGTAGCTGATATCATTGATTTCCTATCATTGGAATCAAGAATCAAGGATTTGTCATATTGACCATATCTGACTTGATATTACTTGTCTGACATAGGTAAATCAGATAAGGATGTAATAGTCAACTGACTTCTACAGAATCAAATGACTATTGAACCTTATCTGACTTACTCTTGTTACTAACAATTTGTCTAAGTGTCTATGATGACAGCAAAAACGAAGTTTACATGTCTCTAAATACAAGACAAGGTCAAGTTTTCAAGTATTTAGGAAACAGACAGAGATGCTATCAATACAGATAAGGAGAAAATCCAGGAAGTTTTCTTGAATACTCTTAATTATGAATATTGGGTTCATATAATTAATATATGAATTTAATATCATAATTCTCTTTAACTCTCATTAAAAAAATTGAAGTTACTCAGTTTAATAAAATATTTTGTTTTACAAAATAAAAGGATAAGGGTTCAAAATCATTTTCTAAAAACAATAATATTTCATTTTATCTCTCCAATTAACTGAAAAGTATTTTCTCAAATAAGTAACTATGTCAGGAGAGAAGTTACTACGAACCCAAAATTTTATCAAATACATTTTTGAAATACACTGAGTATACTTCACGCGCCAGAAATGGAGGCGGTTTCTGAAATATGAACCGTCTCAATCTCACGCGCGACATATTAAATATTATTCTATGCACTTTTCAAAATAAATGCCATAATTGCATTAATGGCGATTCGAAAGGCTATATTTACACTTTTGCAGGCAATTATTATTCTAATAATTGTTTATTATTATATTTTCCATATAAATAGACATTCGTGTGCATTATTTTCATTTACGCACACATAAAATCCTTCATATTCTCAAAACTTCTCTTTTCCCTCCTAAAACCTTCAACATTCATCAATGGCGGAATCCAAAAAGAATATAAAGTTCGAATACGATTTATCTTCCATCAGAGATAAAACAAAGTCTGAAATGTATGTTGATTGGGATACTACCACTGATGCTGAAACAAGAGAGATTCTAAACCTACTGGAATCAAGAGGTCTAAAACGATATTGTACGATGAAACCGACGAAGAACTTGACGGTGGATGATCTCTGTGCAGAATTTCTGACTAGAGCAAAATCAACAGAAACTGGATTAGAATCTAGAGTCAGAACTTTCGGGAAGAAACGAAGAATAGTTTTATCTATTTCTGAGATTGGTGCAATTTTCAGTTTGAGCACCACTGTCGACAACCCATTCACTTATAAATCATCGGAATATTTGGAGAGTTTCCGATTGATGGCCAGGAGAACTTACCAAAATACAATGGCGAATTTGAAGAGGCCAATGTTGAAGAGGAAATACAAATTACTGATGCTGATTCTGACTAAGTGCATTCTGGGAGAGCAACAGAGCCATGATGGGCTAACAAAGCCAAGGATATGCTGTCTGAGGGCTATCCTAGATGGGGCTGAAATTAACTGGGCCAAACTTGTATATTCAAGGATAATGGAGGAGAGAAAGAAATTCACCAAGACTCCAGTCACAGACGAGCTAATGAGATGGTCTCTGACCAAGATTGCAAGTATGATGGCAAGAATCACCATCATACTTGAACATAAGGTGGGTACAGACAACCTTGACTAGAGTGTTGGAGTTAAAAAATACACCAGACAGAAGGGACTGTTAATAAAAGATGAGAAGCTATATGGGTCAACTGACTCAGAAGGAGATGGAGACGCTCCAGCTCCACCTCCAGCTCCACCTCCAGCTCCTAAGAAAAAGGCTTCAAAAGCCAAGAAGACGGAGATAAAGACTGTTTTGGTGGATGAATCCTCGTCTGCTGAGACGGAGGAAGACGAAGACAAAGAGGAGTGGACAGCTTCCCAAGGGGGAAGTGTCCCAGCTGAAGAGGTTGGTATATCAGGCCAGACGGAGACAGTAGAAGTCTCGTCTGAAGATGAATCAGAAAAAGGAGAAGAAATCAAATCACCTTCATCATCTTCATCCTCATCTGAGGATGGAATACCTAAATCCATCTCTTCCCAACCAGGCAATGAAGAGGCAGACAAGGCCGCTGCCTCTGAGCCTCTAAAACGGTCTACTCCCATAAGTCCAAAACAAACACAACCCTCATTCGACCCATTCTCTTTCCTACCCTCAACCTCATCTGAACCTGATCTCTATCTAAACATACCCAACCCATCTGGGGAGATGGGACCTACTGAGACCTCTCTTCGAATTCTTGGGAAGAAATTTCTTCTAAGACAAGAATCCACTTTTAAGGACGAGCCTGAGCTTTTGAAGGAGCTTATCGATGTCTATCTGCTAAGAAGACTCAGGCTAGGATCCTTTGAAGAGACAGCTATTCTGATAGCTGAGGCAGGAGGCAACAATCTTGCCATCTGGGAAAAGGAGGTTCTCAAGAAGGCGAAACTGAAGTCATTCCAAGATATACTTACTGAGAATACATTTGTTGATTACATTCTACAAAGAGTATATCTTGGAGATGAAACTCCAGAGGAGGTGGAGAAAGCAGCTGAGAAGGGGGAAGAGCAGAAGAAAGATGAAGTTGTTATTGAGGAGGAAAGGGTGGAGGAAGTAGTTGATGGAGCTGCCGATGAGCCAGCTGGGATGGATACAGCTGAGGAGGCACAAACAGAGCAGATTGAGGAGAGGCAAACCGTAGCAGAAATTGAAGAAATAGATCTGACTCCATCTGATGAACAGATCTTGCCCTCCACATCTGCGTCTGTATCCGAAGTGGAAGCTCTGAAAGCTGAAGCTCAAAATCTTAAGACTGCTTGTCTGAATGCTTTCCAACTGGTTCCTAATGTCATCACATCTTCAATCAAGGAGAATGTAGAAGCTGCAGTTCTAGAAAAAACAAAGATTGATCTATACTTCTCCGGAATGAGACATGAGGAACAAATGACAGAGGTGAACAAGAAAGTTGCCTCGAAATGAACTCACAAGATGAGTGGGTTAAAAAAGTATGTTCGCTCTCGCTTATCTTTGAAATAAGAGACTCTGTTGAGGATCAAGTGAAAGAAGCCTGGAAAGCAAAAGAAGCCTCATTTCATCAAGTGCTGAAGATGCAGCTAGCTTTGGAAAAAGATAGACTGACAACTATCTTAAAGCAGTTCATAGATGATGAATTGTAAGAGCCGAGGTCGGTCAAAAGAAGAGATATGACCAGCTTGATCAAAAAGAGGACTCGTTAGAGAAGAACTCATGGGATACATAGATCAAGTAGCCACTATCTCGCAATACCCGATTTCTTGATGTCAAAAAGGGGAAGATAGTGAGCTCAAGAAAAGAGTTGAGTTGCAAGATGATCAACTAATGCGCTAAATCGAGGATAGATGAGCTTTACAAGAGTGTTGAAAGCTGAGGAGGAGAAGAAGAAAGCAGCTGAGGAAAAATCTCAGAGGGCGTTGAGAAGGTTGAAAAGGAGAACCACAGCTGAATCCACTGAGTTTGAGCCTGAACCCGAACTACCTTCCACGGCTGATCCTGCTCCTGCCCTGACTATCAAATCTCCATCATCCTCTTCTAAGTTTGCTGGGAAAGCTAAGGCCTCAAGCCAAGTTCAAAAGACCCAGTCTGAGACAGAAGAAGAGGCAAGAGTGCTTAAGAGAAGAAGGGAGGAAAAAGAAAAGTATAAGAGAAGAGAAGCTAAGAGAAGAAGGGAGAAAGAAAAGGCAGCTGGGAAGACGTACGATAGGAAGACGAGGAAGTGGGTGCAGAAATCAAAGAATACAGAAGGAGAAGAAGTCTTTCGCCCATTTCATAGAACAGAAGCTGTGCCCAAGGAAATCCTTCCCATGGATCAACAAGCTAAATGGAGAGCGTATGAAGGGGAATGGATCTTCCTGTTTCACGTCTGCAAGAAGATCTCTTGGGGCACAGACGAGAACATTGCTTTTCATGAATGGCTGGAGGCGAAAGACCCAAACTTCTATCAGTATTTAATCGACCTTGGAGACGCAGAATTTAATGTGGACATAGTCGCACCACCTTATGCAACCATGTCTGCTCCACTAAAGCAAGATGGCCAGCTAGACAGAGAAAAGGTGAAGCAGATGCTGATCCAAGCTGAGACTGTAGCTGATCTAGCTGAGGGTGGGGAGACACTAAGCTTGAAGAATCGTGTCTTCGACTGGATGACTATTCCAGAAGAAGATAGGTGGTATGATTGAGTCTTACTTTTACTCCTCTGATTGGTTGCTGTGAAAAATGAAGTTATAAGAATGTGAAAATCCTGTGAATAGCTGTGAAATATATCTTTTTGAACTACTCTCACGAAATTTGAAGTGTTTAACTAACTTGTTACTCATTAACTAACTCTTGTTTTAAGTAACTGTTTTATAAACTTAACACTAAATCTTCTGAAAACTTCTAAATATGTTTATGTTTTCTTCAAAGTACTTGACCTTAACGTTGAAGCAACTACATTGTTCTGATTATCTGATTATTGAACTATTGCTCTGTTTATCTGACTATGTGGCTTATTTGTATATTTTGTTTCACTCTCAATTTTTTACTAATGCTTTTTTCTTTTCTTGGTGAGTTTTAACATCATCAAAAAGGGGGAAATTGTTAGGAAAAGGAAAAGTGTATTTAGTTTTGATGTGTTAAAAATGTAAAATAGGATGACCAGCTGAGCATTTTGTATAGACAGCTGAAGTAGTTCTTTATAAATAAAACTAAGTATAGAATATCAGATGAGGACAAGATGTCAGACAAGGACGATTTCCAGATAATGAGAGAATATCGAGATGAGGTCGAGATATCGAGACAAGGACAACACGAGAAAATAGTTGAAATACAATACTAAAACACCTAGACAGAAAGAAGATGAGGACGAGGTGAAGTAAACATCGACGATGAGGTGTTAGAGAAATATTATACGAAGATTCAAGAAGCGAGTTTCAACAACTCAAGAGGGAGTTACGTAAATTGATTATATTGTTATAACTGATCAAAACCGAATTCAAGGAAGTTACAACTACCAGGAGAAGATCTCTATAAATAGGGATAGAAATTATTTTAGAATTAACTTTTGATACTTTGCACTCATCATTATACTTTGTATTCACAAGCAACAGAAATTGTACACATTCACAAACGTTTTATACGTTTCCAGTTCTTAGTGTTTATAGAACACTTTTTCATTAGATCTTCAAGCCATAGATATTCAGAAATTAGAAAGAATTCATTGTAAGGCTGAAGATTCATCATTGTAAGTAAGTCAGCAAGAAGAAGAAAGTAAGTAAGTGAAGACCCTTCTTCAAGTTTGAGGAAGGAGAGTGGACGTAGGATCGTTTGATCCGAACCACTATAAATCTTGTGTTGTTTCTTCGTATTGTTTTTACTTGTTTTCATTGATTGTTTCTTGATCACAAACTTTAATATCTGATAAAGCTTTAGATCCTATCTGAATAGAGTTTAATCAACAACTGTTTCCGCTGTTAAAACTGATTTTGGAGTTGATAGACTATCTAAGCTTGAAAAAGTTTTTGATAATCTATTCATCCCCCTCTTCTAGATTATCACTAGAGGGCATCTCATTTTCGTGATTAACTCATTCTAAAGGGACCCAACATATGTATATATGTATATATGTATTGATTTAAATCTATTTGTATATAAATATATAATATAATATCAACATTCATCATAACAACAAATGAAAAAAAATAGAGGACGAAAAGAACTAATAACAAGTAATGAAACTTGAGAAATACTAATTATAAAATAAAATAAATAAAAATTGTAAAAAAAAAATACTAATTAAAAACAGACTGGATTGTTTGTCATTTGGATATTGTTTTAAAAGTATTTGATGATTTTGTTATCACATTTGTTACCTGATTATTCATGGTAATGTTGATCTTATTCGTATATGGATTTTATAGTGTAATGTGATATAGCGTGATTTTGAAATTGATGATGAATAATAAAATTGCAGCAAATAATTTTTTAAAAAGCTTTCAGACCTCACCTATTTACTAAAAAGGTCAAGTCAAGCCTATAAAAAAACCTTTAATAGATTAGAGGTCAGGGTTAGGACTAAAAATTATATAACAGGCTCAGACTTTCTTACGAAAAGGCTAGCGTGACCTAGCTTATTCCCACCCCTAAGAGTAATAGTTTAAGAGTATTAGTTATTTTATTATAAAGTATTAGTTGTAAAATAATTTTACAATAAAATTAATTTACACAAGACCAACTTTTAATTCATTTAACAAATTGTAAATTTAAATAGATATATTGTAATTAATAAATTTTCAAAATATCTGAATTTTTATACCATTAACCCAATAAGAAATGAGTAACACTTGTGTGAATCGGATGAATAAGATGAATTCTATTTTTACTATGACTATCATGCACATATTTTATTATAAATAAATATTACAGTATTAATACATGTGCATAATAGTGAATATGAATGATAATTAGAATGAAAATAGAATTATGGTATTTATTTCATTCACACGAATTTTTGCTATAATAAATATTGACCATCACATGTGAGATTGAGTAGTTTAAAGGCTTTGATTAAAAAGTCGACGACAATGACCGAAATGTTGCCGACATTTCAGATTTTCGGGGAGTTCGATACAGATACGCACCGGAAAATATTTTTTTACAGAATGTCGGTAAAAATATCGGTAAATGTCGGTAAATATCGGTATTGGTATCGGTTGACTCCAGTTAAAATTTTACAAGATGTCGAAAATATCGGTCAAAATATCGAATGTTGGATAGAAAATATCGGTATTTTTTTTTTTTTGGATATTTTCAAAATGGGAATCAACTAATACTCAAATAGCAGTAGAATAAAGGTGAACTGGTGAGTTAAATCCACACTATCTAATTCATGGTCGAAAGTTGGACAAGATAGAGCAACATACTACTGGCATGTCCAGAACTATATTCAGAATTGCTCTAATTTGATGAGTTGGTATCAGTACTGTTTAGATCAAGATGACATTTCTTCTTTTACATTTGAGCCTCATAGGTCATCATTTTGGTATTAGTTGTCTTGTATTAACTAAGTATGAACAATTATTGTATCGCTCTAGACTGCTTATGTATTTTGTTGTTGATATGTTTGTCACAAACAATTCAATTTGTTGTGAATGCATCATTAATTTATGTATTAAAGTTAGTGGGAACATTCTCTAAAATTTCATGTTAAATTTTCATCATTTTATTAAATTTTCCATCAACTTTCTAATTTTTACCGATACCGATATTCGACATCGATATTTTCACTGATATTTCCGTAAATTTAAGGTACCGATATTTCTACCGATTCCGATATTTTCAAACCTTGTTTAAAGCACATCACAAACTTCCAAATTACATCACATGCACACCACAGTCGAAGCCGTCCTTTTTCCTAGAAACGAGCGTTGAATCTTTTACAAGTTTGAATACAATAATACTACTACTACTAATAATAATTAACTACACTTCATGCTTTACCAGTTCCTTTGAATTGCTTGTCCAGAAATTCCTCCAGCTTATCGTCAAGTTCTTCCACCTACATATTCCGTTGTCAAATTAAACAATGGGTTAAACTCAATTTGCACATATACAATTTCTTTATCCAATTATAATTTATATTATATAAAATTATCAGACTGCAATTTATACTACTCCCTTCGTTCCAAATTAACTTGTATCATTTGATGGACACAAAAAAAATAAGAAAATGAAGTAATTAATTGAGTTTTGAGGGGTAATTATGTAAACCATTATATATAAAATGAGAATGAGTTTTGAGGAGTATATTTTAAGTTGTAATCAGTCAAATTTCAAATTATAAGTTGCAATCGAATAAAAAAATTGTACAGATTACAAATATTTGTGAAAAGAAAAATTAGACACAAATCAAATCTTATATGAAAACATAAGGTTATATTAGTAAATCTATGAATTAGAAAAAAATATTTAATATGGAAAAAAAAATATATAATTGGAATATTAATATATATATATATATATATATATATATATATATATATATAATTAAGATGGAGGAGTATATAGTGATATTAAATATTTGAGTGTATCTTATGTGAATTACCAAGTTTCAAGATGAAACTTGATTCATATTAAAATAATAGATTCAGTTTACTTTTCAGTTATCCCAACTAATACCCTTTATCAATATATGTCATACCTTTCAGTTATCATGACTAATAGTTTTTTAATATTGCTCTATTGTAATATAAGTCATATTCTTCAATTATCACAACTGTCACTCTTTAGTAATATAGGTAATACCCTCCTATCACAGATAATGATTATTAACATAGATTTAACATATTCTTCAATTATCATCACTAATACCATTTAATATTTAAGAAAGAACATTAGTTAATTTCCCACTGTATGGCCTTAAAAAATATCCCACTATATTGCAATGCATTTGATGAAAGCTAAAACAACGAAGTAATTACAAGATCTAGGTTTAAACTTCAAATGGCTGAGTTTATTTTAAATAATTCAAGTTTAAATAAACAATGTTAGGCTAAAAGAATAATAATGGCCTTAATGTTTGAGTGCTCATTGAATGGATCAAATATGGCTGCCAGCTTCACGTGCCATCACCCGCCCACCTACTACAATAAATTTGTTGTACAATAATTGTGTCCTCTACCCCACGCCAACTAATTAACTATATTTCCAATATATAAATATCAAATCTACAGATTGGTGAAATGGGATAATGAAGTTATTTGATGTGATGCGATCGTTTTGGGTTTGTTTTCAATTATTATAAATAATTTTTATAATTATTTTTTAAATTATCTATCACAATTTCTAAAAAAAAAATTAATTTTGAAAGTTATTTTCAAAAACTACTTTTTTGGAAGAGCTTAGAAAATAAATGATTCTCCGTATTTTATACTTCCTCTGTCCAAATAATTTACTCTTATTTTAGTTTGAGAAGTTTTAAAAAATAATATTCCCTCCGTCACAAGCAAAGCTACCCATTTATTTTTTGCACACTTTTTAAAGAAAAAATATTTAAATGTATTTAATGTTGAAATATGATGAGAGAGTAAAAGGGTAGAGCGAGAAAGCTAAAAAAGAGAATATTTTAATATTAATTGAGTGACAAAATGTGTAATAAAATTAAAGATTGTGGATAGTTGTTAAAAAAAAAATTTGTCATTTAAGGAAATAGGAGTTTGGGTGGGACGACGAAAATGACAAAATGAATAGCATTCGGTGGATTAGAGGGAGTAGTAATTTATGTATAAGTATATATGTTGAATTATATTATGTGTTATTATGGGGTCTATTATGAATAAAGTAGTTGTTTGTTTGTGAATAAAGTCAATGTCAATTTGAATAATTAAAAGATGTTTGAAGGATAATGATAATATTGTACTCCCTCTGTCCCAGAGTTATCTTCGCGTGTGAAGAGACACATTTATTAAAAAAATTTAATTAGTGTAGGAGAGAGAATAAAATGTAAAAGTATTTTGGGTGGTTGTATGAGATAAAGTGTAGAAGAGTAAAAATAAAGTAGAATAAAGTAAGAGTGATATTTTTAAAATTTAAATGGTGTTGTGAGAGTATAGTTTATGGAGGGTATTCCATTTTAGGGGTGTGAAGCTAATTGTGGGACATCCCGAAAAGGAAAGTGTAAAGTTAATTGGAGGAGGGGGGAAATATCTTTTTTTTTGGAATATGACTAAATTTTTTGTGCAGACTAAAAACAAAAGCAGAACTAAATTCTTCGGAAGGAGGTAGTATCATTTTTAAATGAAAAAAATATTATATTTACCTAGTGGGTAATCTACCGACTCTCAAATTCACTTATAAAAAACAAGGTTGAAGAAATCGAAAATCGCTAAACTGACGGTTTTTGGACCGTTTATACTGCCCAATTTTTTTTTTCTCAGTAGCCTAGACCCCATCAAGCTGGCCTCAAAAGTTTAATCGTTTTGACCGCCTAACCCGCCTAGACTTATTCCCACTGAAATATAGGATCCGTAAAAAATCGAATTGATCGATAACCAATTTTTGTAATAATAATAATAATAAATGACCGATAATTTATTTAATATTTTTGTCTTTTTAACTCTTAATATTTTATACTTTTTTAAATATTTTTATTGATTGAGTAATTCACCAGTATAGGATTCTGCGTGGTCCCTTTGCAAACACCCATGACACAACCTAGTTTAAACTTTTAAAGTACTCCCAAGTCCCCATAAATGTGTGTAGTTCATGTTGTGGCATATATTAAATACACTAATATTCATGTTGTAGCATATAATTTTTGTGTTCTAATTATATAGACTTTTTTTTTTTTTAATGAATATTCCAATTATATAGAATTGTTTTCATTAATGTAATATGTATTAATTCATTTATTAATATAATTTCATGTATTAATTATGTTGAAAACTATAATACTTACTCCCTCTGTCCCAGATCAGTTTTCACAGTTGACTTTTACAACGGTTTTTGTGTAAGAATTATTTCATAGTAATATGTGTACAAAAGTTGTTTTATATGAATAGTATGCTAGTTAATAAGGTTAACTAGCATACTATTCATATAAAACAACTTTTGTACACATACTAATATGAAATAATTGTCACACAAAAACTGTTGAAAAAGTCAACTGTGAAAACTGATTTGGGACGGAGGTAGTATTAAATAGGGGTATAATATAAATTTTGGCGGTGTAATTTACGTTTTTAATAAAAAAAAATTCTTATTTATGCAAAATTCAATCATCCTAAGTAATTGGAACGGAGGAGGCAGTATTAAATAAACTACTATACAGAGCATAATTAGAATTAAATTAAACAATATTGTTAAGAGAAAGTTGATGAATGAGGTACCTTATCCATCAAATCTTCAACCCTTTGAGCATCCTTAGCTGTTTCTTCAGCCATTACTTCCACATAATGAACAACATTCTTAAGCCCACCTTCCGGCAGCGACTTCGCTAAGTCCTCCGCCGCTTTGTCCACCCCCTCCGCCACCTTTTCCACGCTATCTGCTATTTTCTCCACCGTCTGCGCCGCCATGTCCATCTCCTCTGTACATAACACAACATTAATTAGCTGCATCTAATTTCCATATTTCTTCCATTGATATTTTCTGTGTCCAATACAGGTTTACTTTCTATTTTTATTTGTCCCATAAAAATACATTAGTTACTATATTTAATGTATCATTTATTTTTTATTTATATCTTTATTCCTATTTAATACATTTTATTATTTTTCAAATCAATATTTAGGTACTTACATGAGGGCAAAATTGAAAAATAATACAAAATTTAATGTATTAATTATAATAACTTTTGTTTTTTAATTTGTGTAAAAATAACTATTATAAATTTAAATTTGTGGAATAGGGGGAGCAATTAAATACGTATTTGTCACAGTTTATACATGCTGCCTCTAGTAAAAAGCTAATAGTGATACAATTTTTAAAAATAAAATGTAATGCATATAGTTTTGTAGGGGTAATTTGATAAAATAATTAGAGCAGATTAATTACATAGTGTAGCAGTTAATTAATTAACAACTACTCTCCATCCCCATGAAAATTTTTCATTGTTATTTGATACAATATATTTAAAATTTATATATAGCATAGTAGTATAATACATGTGATATGATGAAGAAAGATAAAAAAGTGTGATGAAAAAATGTAAAAGTATATACCAAAATGAATAAATGAGAAATTTTCTATGGCATAGAGGGAATATATATATATATATATATATATATATATATATATATATATATATTTATAATTAAACATACTTCCTCCATATAATTTAGATTACTCAAACTTAATAAAAATATATATGTTATATATAATTTTATTTTTTTATATCCAAAAAAACTTTGCTCTCTCAAACTAAACTCTTATTATTTGCTCCACTAAAAATGCCGTAAGGTCATGGGTTCGAGTCACCATTTGTCCGATTAAAAAATTTAAACTCTTACAAACATCTCTTATTTATACCACATATCAGTAAATTTTCTACTATAATTAAATTTCCTCCACTCAATTATTCAATCCAATAAAGTTGAAAAATTCTTTTACCATTCACTTTATATTATTTAATATTAATATAAACAATACTTTGTTATTTAATTTTAAACAATGTCGATTGTAACGGAGATTACATATATAATTAATTAGTCCGGACTTACTTGTTAATGCTACAAGCCTTTGGACCATTAGTGGTAGTCCGACAAAGAGTCCAGCAACCGCAGCATACCTGCAACAAATTTTGGATTTATATATTAGTGTTTTTTTTAAACACCGTCCAAGTAAATTTTCATCTTTCTTTTAACGAAAATTAAAGGTCTTCACCACTCTCTATATCTTCTTTTTTTCTATTACGTCTCTCACGACATATTTAATATTATACTTTTTAATTCTTAAAAAAGCAAAGATAGATCTAACAAGGTAGTAATTTAGTTCATAAATATCCAATAAACATTTCATATTCAAATATCCAAGCCATCAAATTTTAAAATTTTAATATATTTATGATGAATAATTAAATAATCACTTTATTCATAAATAAATCACATATACAGAAATAATCATATGTTCACTTGTAGTCACCAATTTATAGGCCCATCATTTGTATTTTGATGTCACATAAATAATTAATTAAATTATTTAAGGACTCCCTTAATTATATAGTATCACATCATATAAATTGGCATCCACAACTAACATGTGATCAATTTCGCCAAAATATATACTTTATACATAATATATTAATATTCTGTAAACTCCATATGAAAAATTTTATGCATATATACCAATATTGGACGAATTAATGGACTCAAATGAGTAAAACTATTAACCATGGAGTGTCTTCGAGTAGGGAGAAGCCTGGTATGGAGTGGAGCGAATCCAGCGGCAAAGAAGAAAGAACATCTCCGGCCACTTCCGGTGCAACTCTTCTCACCACCAAATCCCTGCACCACCAAAAAAAAAAAAAAAAAAAAAAATTAACAAATTTGATCTCTGTCAAAAAAAATTTTGAATACAATGTGTACGATTAACTCTATTTTTAGTATCACTATTATACATATTCACTATTACTTTCATCCAAACACACAGTATATATAAATATATATGCAGAGATGGATCCAGAATTTTGTATATATATATATATATATGTTAAAAAAGAGGGGCTTACATGGTGGATGATCTTGTTGCAGAAATTCCTTGGAAATTAGTAGGGCGAAGAAAGGAGCATTGGGGTTCATTTTGTGGGGTTTTGAGATTATTGGTATTGTTGTTGTTGGAAAAAAGGGAGGTGATGGAAGTAGAAGAAGAAGAGGTGGCCATGGACATTATAATTATACTCTAATTGAACTATATTTTGATGAATTAATGATCTGTGTTTATAATGGGAATGAAGGTAGATCTGTGAGAATGGAGAAGTTGACTGCGATGAAGAAGACGAATAAATTTTCTATAATTTCGGATGCAAGATATTTGATTTGAAATTGCGAGGAAGTTGGTATTATTACTTTATTAGGCACATGTGTAATGTGTGGAAAAAGCTATACATCAAATGAATGCAGTGGGTAAAGGCGTGTACCATATGGATTAATTGGACTGATATTAGAAATATGATCAACTCGTTTTCATGTGAAACTTGTTAAGGTATGAAATTTAAATTATTATTTTTATCGAGTTATAATGTGTAGCCGGCACTAATATTTTTAGTGAAATACACAAATAATTTACTTAATATTAGTTAGTTTCAGAACAAAAAATATTACTTCATTCATTCTACAAAGATATATAGATATATAATTGTTTTAACACATATTAAAAAATGTAAGTTATTATAATTAGAATATTATTTTTTTACCTTAATTTTTTATTTTATCTTTATGCCAACTCATTTACCAAGATAATTATTAGTATCGACATATTAATTTAGAATAACAAGATACATTAATGAAAATTAGTGAAAAATTAATGATATGTTATTAAATATAGCAATTAGTCTTTCTTTATTGGATGGACGAAAATGAAAAATAAGTTTATCCTTATAGAACGGAGGAAGTATAGTTGTGCAATAATTAATTGCATCTTGTAACTGATGCACATGAAATCAACTATATATATTTGTAACCAAGGGGGCTTAGCCCACTTGGCCACCGGACTCCTCACTTAGGTGGGAGACTTGGGTTCGATTCCCTTTGGGAACGAATTGGAGTGGGAGGTATACGGAGGCTTGGAGAATTTGGAATTGTAAGGAGACTAACCACTAACAACTAACATTTACCGATCCAAAAAATAAAAACAAAAACAAAAAAAAAACAAAAAAACTATATATATTTGTTTTGATGCCACACATATAAGTTTTCTGTAAAATAAATAATAGGTGAATGAGTTTGTTCGATCATAAGTGACACGACCACACTTACACAATAAAATGTAATACAAATTTAGACATTAAAAACAACTTGTAAATCTGCTATATAATTGCAAACCTACCATTTTTTTTCTTCAATAACATAATATTATCACATACTCAAAACATAACCTATTCACATTCATACTAGTTCTTCACAAATCAGCAATCCCCAAATTCTCACATCAACACACCAGTACGTACTAGTTTATAATACAATACATAACCAAAACAGATGTAATATACAATAGCAGAAGCAAAATAAGCCACGGTCCTGCCCAACAGGTCGTCGTCTATGTACACAGCTACTCAAAATAACGGCTTGTCCTGTAACTTCATCAATAATCACCAGGATTACCTACAATGCATAAACTGAGTGAGATATAAATCTCAGTAAGCAGAAATTATGCATGATGCAATGTTTAGTTCGAAAATCTCCCAATTCACAAAACACTCTCTTTAAAATCATCAATTTATTTATGAAACACTCGTTAGGGCCCCTGACTCTCTACTATGCACCGACATGAGCTCAATATAAACGTATCATATGAGACAGTGGCCCACTCTAGGTAACATACGCTAGGTTCTCCCTGATCGCCTTAACTCTTAGGTCGCCCCTTCCGCTCTCAAACATCATCATACACAATGGTGGCCTACTCTAGGTAGCATACGCCAAGTTCTCCCTGGTCGCCTTAACTCCTAGGTCGCCCCTTCCGCTGACGGTGGCCCACTCTAGGTAGCATACGCCAGATTCTCCCTGGTCGCCTTAACTCCTAGGTCGCCCCTTTCGTTCTCACACATCATCAAACAAGATGGTGGCCTACTCTAGGTAGCATACGCCAGGTTCTCCCTGGTCGTCTTAACTAGGTTCTCCTTGGTCGTCTTAACTCCTAGGTCGTCCCTTCCGCACTTGATGTATAACCAGTGGTCAAATGCTTAAAATATAATTTCATGTTAATGTGTGATATGCTTGATGCAATGCAACACAAATTATTTAACAACTTCACAACTCATTGAACTCACATGTTCATTTCATCTTAATTGAACACATATGTTCATTTCACAAAAATCAATAAGCTCAAAGATTCAATTTCACAATAACTGAACTCATAGAATCATTTCACAATTATAACTGAACTCACAGGTTCATTCCACAATCATTAAACTCACAGATGCATTTCACAATGACTGGTATCACTGAACTCACAAGCTCATTACACAATAATGAAACTCACAAGTTCATTTCACGATAATTGAACTCACATATTCAATCTGCACAAAATATTGAGCTCACAAGCTCTTCCCACAATAATCGTTGAATATCAATCAAGTATCACAATTCATATAATATTCACATATCACCAACTAAGCATAAATAATTCACAAACGACTATATTTATGCATTGTAGGTGCAAATGAATTTTTACTTACCTAGAGTCCACAAAGCGTTGATAAATCAAAACCCTCAAACCCTTTTTAACGTCTTCCACTATCAAATAAGAACAACTATTAATGATTTGAGGATAGAGTTTTGTTCTACTTATCACGAGTTACAAAACGGTATAAAATTTGTCGATCAACAAAAATTGAATACTTACTAAAATACTTCAGAATCTCTCCCTCCTCCTCCTCTCTCCCTACGTGCTTGTATATGTCTGAGGCTGACCCTTTCTAATTGATATGCATGGGTGAGTTCGTGAGTATAAGTTTATCACCTCCTACCGCCTTACTTAATTTCCTTAATAGGTAAATTTTGTATATTTTTATTTTATTTTATTCTTCTTTTCTTTATCTAATCTATTCATATAGTATATATATATGCCACGAATCACACTTATGTATTATTTATACATATTTTAATAGTAAAGATTAATATTAAATATAACTAATTTAATTAATACCACTAATAATTATATAATTTGTATTGATACTCAAAACACTATCAAAACCTCAATCATTTATAAATTGATTTTCTCATCACTAAACATATAAAGACATATGTAATTAATTCAGTATTTAAAAGCATAATAAAATAATACAAAATAAGATAATTAAAAATCACACGTAGTACATAAATAAATAAAAAAAAAATACACTCAATGCATGAAATATATTGGCCTATGAGCAGTGGAGAGTCCGATATCACAATAAATAAGAAAGATATGTTAACAATCACTTTGAAACTTACAATGTGTGTGCTAGTGGAATAAGAAACACTATGCCTATGAAGGAAACTCATTGCTCACCTAATTGGTAGGAATGATGGATTCCTCAAAAGTAGAAATCATCTCATTTTTTTACTTCCTTCCAAAGTACACAATCAAACAATCCTTAATTTATATAAAACCATCAACCCAAAAGCATGATCGTTAATTCGCTACGCTAACTTACTACTTTTAGGGATGTCAACGGATCAAATCGGAGAGGGTATTTTGTTAGGATAAAAATATTAAGTTTTGATGAGTTAAGATGAGTTGTAAAATAGGATGAATAACTGAATCTGTTGTATAGTCAGCTGAAATAATAAGAGTAATTTGTACTCCCTCCTATTCAAAATAAATGTCGTTTTGACCGTTCATGTTATTTGCAAATTAGATGGCGTTTTGCATTTTTCTATGCAAATTAAATGCATTTCTTCCAAATTTACCCCTAAATTTATTAAAAAGTCAAATAATTAGAAAAATGTGTCCTTTTATTAAAAAGTCAAATATTTATTAAGGGTATAATAGGAAATTAATTATTTTCTTAATATGTGTATATTCATCTAGAATGATATATATTTTGTTAGGTAAAGAAAAAGTTGTATTTAGTTTTGATGTGTTAAAAAGTGTAATATAGGATGACCAGCTGAGCACTTTGTATAGACAGCTGAAGTAAGTGTTTGAAAATAAAACTAAGTATAAAAAGTCAGACGAGGACAAGATATCAGACAAGGACAAACCTCAGATGAGGACAGGAAATCAGATGAGGACCAGATATCAGACAAGGACAACGCATAGAAGACAGTTAAGATGCAATACTATAAACAAATAGCCAGACAAGGAATGAAGATGGGGACAAGGTGGATTACGAGATTCAGTTATACTGTTATAACTGATCAAAATAGAATTCAAGGAAGTTACAACTACCAAATGAAGATCTCTATAAATAGAGATAGAAATTAGTATAGAAATACTTTTGATACTTTGCACTCATCAATATACAAAATTTGTATTCACGAGCCACAAATATTGTACACATTCACAAACATTTTATACGTTTTCCAGTTTTAGTGTTTGTAGAACACTTTTCACACAACATCTTCAAGCCATAGATATCCAGAAATTAGGAAGAATTCATTGTAAGGCTGAAGATTCAAGATTGTAAGTAAGTCAGCAAGAAAGAAGAAAGTAAGTAAGTGAAGACCCTCCTTCAAGTTTGAAGAAGGAGAGTGGATGTAGCATTGTTATAATCCGAACCACTATAAATCCTGTGTTCTTTATTGCTTTGATTTACTTACTTGTTTCTTTTCAATTATTAGTTTATCAATCACAGATTAATTTCAGGATTAAAGTTAAAACTAAAATATCAGTTTGCTTTTGATCTTGTTGAAGTTGAGGTTAAAAAATTATTTTTCCGCTGTGTACATCTGGTACTTTGAATCAGATTTGGAAGATTTGAAAAATCTACAAAATCTATTCAACCCCCCCCCTCTCTAGATTTTGTTCTAGGAGGTTAATTCAAGTTTAATCAACTCAACTAATCGGGACCAACAAGTGGTATCAGAGCAGTGTTAAGCTGTTCTGATATTGATTTTAGGTCATAACTAAGATCCTGAAATTTGTTCTTGATTATCTGTATTATCCTTGTTTCACTAACAGTTCTACTAACAAGATCTTGCAAGTGTTGTGGTTTTTCTGTTTCACCATGTCTTCTGTTAAGAGCAAGAAATCCAGGAGTCTGCCCAATTTTTCAATAGAAGAATATGACTACTGGAATTATTGAAACATTGAGCAAGGATTGGATAGAAAAGGTTAAAAGATGCAAGACTGCCAAGGAAATGTGGGAGACTTTTGCTGGAATCCGTGAAGGATCTGAACAGGTTAAAGAAAATAAGTTGCAGTCTGTTTTACACGCTTTTGACACTTTCAAGATGAAAGAAGGAGAGTCTGTTGATCAATTGGACGTTAGGCTGACCAATCTACTGAACAAGGCTGCTGATTTGGGAAAAACGTACACAGAAAAAGAAATCAACAATAAAGTGTTGAGGTCATTGAGTAAAAGATGGAGAGAGAAAGCTAACATTCTGAAGACTACTCAAAATCTATCCTCAATTTCTCATCACACTTTGTTTTCTCATCTGAAGGCGTTAGAATATGACATTCAAATTGAAGATGAAGAAGATGAAGCAGAATCTTCAACATCTGGAAAGACTGTAGCTTTTGTTCATCAAGATGAATCTGAAAAGATCTCTAAAGCATCTGATTTGTCCGTAAAAGAAGAAATAGCTCTTCTGTTGAAAAGGTATGAAAGATTGAAGATGAAGTACAAAAGAAACAAGAGAGATAGGCTAGGTCGAAGGAACTATAGATCAGACAGGGATGAAAAGAGTTCAGACAATGATAGAAAGAAGGATCAGTCAAGGAGTCATAATTCACCTATCAGACGAGGAGATAGTAGTCCAAAAACAGACAGAGGAGATATATGTTATACATGCAACAAGCCTGGTCACTACAGTTATGATTGTCCTCAACTCACTCCTAGAGAGAGAGAAGAAAAGAGGAAGAAAAGAGATAGAAGGTATGCTGATCAGAGAGCTCTTCTAGCTGAGAAAGAAGAAGTTCATGAGACATCGTCATCCTCATCCTCATCTGATTTTGGATCAGATGATGACATCTGTCTGATGGCAAAAGAGGTATATTACTATTCATCCTCAGATAATGATTGTGATACCTTATCAGAAACTGATCCCAGTCTTATTGGTAAACTTTTGAAAGACTTGGAAACAGCTCTATCTGCTTATAAACAGATAGAGGCTGAAAATTTTAATTTAAAGAATCAAATTACTGATCTAACTAAGGTCAATCAAATTAAGGAAAGTGAGAAACCAGACTGTACATTCAAGGGGGAATGTCAGACTGAGATGATCACTAGTACCTTGTCTGATAAGACAAATAAGTTAGAACAAGAATTGAGTTCTTTGAAGATAAAATTTTCAAATATCTATTCTGAAAATGAGAATTATAAGAAAACTAATAGAGAATTAAATCTCAAGTTAGGACTTCTGAATAACTCTCAAACCACAATAGATAAAATTTTCAATTCTTCACAAAAGTCTAGTGATAAAATTGGATTAAGTTTTGATAGGAGTAAGAAAAATGATCCAATAAAACCTAGAGTCTTTGTCAAAGCAACTAAACCAAAGATAGAAACTAGATTTAGTCCCTGGAAACCTAAGGAATTAATTACCTCATCTGATAATTCTGAAAAGAAGAAACAGACAAGGAAAGAAACTCCAAAGGTTAAACCAAAGACTAAATCAAAGTCGTATCCTAGGTATAATGGTTTTGACGGAAGAAGCAAAACATATCCATTCTTACCAAGATTCAAGACAATTTCAAAAGATCAGTTAAATAAGATTGATCTTGAAAGTCTTATCTTAGTAGATAGATATGGGTGTAAGCTTCAATCTATGGTTTTAAGGAACATTGATATCTTTGTCTGGATTCCTAAAGATCAACTTAACTTGAAAGGACCCAAAGTACAAAGGGTACCTAAGCAATAAACTTGTGATTGCAGGAAGATAAGAAGATAGTTGATAGAGAAGACATTCTTGAGGTCATCTGGTACATTGACAGTGGCTGTTCCAAGCACATGACCTATGAAAGACGACTTCTCTCTAATTATCAAACCATTGATGGACCAAGAGTGATGTTTGGAGATAACAACTATGGACTTACTAAAGGTGTAGGAACACTAATGATTGGGGATGTTCAAGTTCATGAAGTTTACTACGTGGAAGGATTGAAGCACAACTTACTATCCGTTTCACAATTTTGTGATAAAGGGTTTTGTGTCAAATTTACTCATAATGCATGCTACGTTCTAGATGGTATCAATGAAAATATTCTATTAGCTGGAGTAAGACAAGGTAACATTTATGTTGCCAATTTCAAAAGTTGTCCTAAAGATACTTGTCTTGTTGCTAAGAGTTCAGATGATTTAAGTTGGCTGTGGCACAAACGACTTAGTTACTTAAACTTCAAAACTCTTAACAAAATAACAAGGAAATCTTTAGTTAAAGGACTCCCTGATAAAGTATTTTCAAAGAACCATGTGTGTGATGCTTGTCAAAAAGGAAAACAGACCAAAACTTTTTTTAAAACAATAAGTAATCCTTCTTCAGAAAGAATTCTGGAACTTCTTCACATGGATCTTTTTGGTCCAGTAACTCCTCTCAGCTTTAGTGGAAGAAAATATACCTTAGTAATTGTTGATGATTTTTCAAGATTTACTTGGGTTATTTTCTTGTACAAAAAGAATGAGACTATGACTAAGATTCCAGAATTTCTTAAAAAGATTCAAAATGAAAAAGGATTAAATATTGTTAAAATCAGAAGTGATAAATGTACTGAATTCCTTAATAAATTTATCACTAACTACTGCATTGAGAATGACATAGCTCAGGAAACATCTGCAGCAAGGACTCCACATCAAAATGGAGTGGTTGAAAGGAGAAACAGATTCTTGAAAGAGGCAGCTAGATCTATGTTATCTGAGTATAACACTCCACACAGGTTTTGGGCAGAAGCTGTTAATACAGCATGTTATGTTCAAAATAGAAGCTTGGTTGTTAAGGATAAATGTAAAACTCCCTATGAAATTTGGAAGGGACGACCTCCCAAAATTTCACACTTTCATATATTTGGTTGTAAATGTTTCATACATAACAATGGAAAATCTCAGTTAAAAACCTTTGATGCCAAGATAGCAGATGGGATATTCTTAAGATACTCATCTGTATCAAAGGCATATATAGTTTTTAATAAGACAACCTTGTGTATAGAAGAAACACCTCATGTGATATTTGATGAATCCTCTTTTGAGTTTGATAAGACAGGGAACATCACAAAGATATCAGACAATCTGGAACAGATGACTATCAAAGAATCAACCATAAAATTCTACAATCAAGAATCAGATTCAGATGAAGAGGAAGAAGTGGACAAAGGAAAAGAACCTGAAAGTTTTTCCTCACCAGCTGATTTGCCCACTAATCAGACAACTAGCACATCTGATGTTCAGGGATCAGAAGGTAACATAGAATCATCTGAAATAAATAATTCAGACAATACGTCATCCACTGTAAAAGATAAAGGTAAGAGAGTAATGTCATATCACCCAGCTAAGCAGATAATTGGAGACTTAGATTCTGGTGTCCAGACGAGGACCCCACTAAATCAAGATTGTATGTTCAGTTGCTATGTGTCATTACTTGAACCTAAATCAATTACAGAAGCTCTAACTGATTCCAACTGGATTAATGCCATGCAAGAAGAACTAAATCAGTTTCAAAGACAAGATGTGTGGGAGCTTGTTGAAAGACCTCATCATCAAAAAGTCATTGGAACTAAATGGGTCTTTAAAAACAAAAGGGATGAAAACAATATTGTGGTTAGAAACAAGGCCAGACTAGTTGCTCAAGGTTATTCACAATCAGAGGGTATTGATTATGATGAAACCTTTGCACCAGTAGCTCGTCTGGAAGCCATAAGATTGTTTTTAGCCTATGCTGCTTTTAAAAGATTCATAGTTTTTCAAATGGATGTTAAGTCAGCATTTTTAAATGGAATCCTAGCTGAGGAAGTTTATGTAGAGCAACCTCCTGGTTTTGTCAAAGGAGACAAGGTTTATAAACTAAGGAAAGCTCTATATGGACTTAAACAAGCACCAAGAGCTTGGTATGACACCTTGTCTGAATATTTAATTCGAAATGGTTTTGTTAAAGGTAAAATTGATAGAACTCTTTTTAGAAAAGAGTTTGGTTGTGATCTTTTGTTAGTTCAAATTTATGTTGATGATATAATATTTGGATCAACTAACATATCTTTGTGTGAAGATTTTAGTTCTCTTATGAAAAGCAGATTTGAAATGTCCATGATGGGGGAGATGACTTATTTTCTTGGACTTCACGTCAAACAGACAAAGAAGGGAATTTTCATAAACCAAGCCAAATATACAAACGATCTTATTGACAAATTTGGAATAGGTACCAGCCGAGAAGCTTGTTGGAACCACCGATCGCCGACTCTACGATAATATCAGACTCGGGATCATAATCACACAAACGCAGCGGAAATAATTGTACCTTTATTCACCGTAATAGGTGAAGACAAACCAGTTCTAAGGTCAGAACTGCGATCGAAGGATGAGCCTCGAACCTCACGGTCTTCTGCCGTATTCCTATCCCTTTCCCTTGGACGTCGAGTGGTCGACGATCCTCCAAGGAATCAGAATCCGCCTCCCTCTGATCTCACGTTTTTTTCACACGCAGGAGACTCTGATGTTAGGGTTTATTTATAGGCTACAACAGGGACCCTAAGGAGGAATTAGGGTTGGGCCTCCTGATGGGCCTAAATATCCTGTGTTCAGTCCGAACACTTTACTTAAGCCCATCAATTATAACTCAGTCCACTAAAGAATTATAATTGAATTACCGTCCTAATCCCATATTATTATATGGGCTCCTTTTATTATGTGTACGTTTATTTCCCGTGTTTAAGATATCGAATGTCCATAAATTAATTAAATTACTGACAACTTAATTAATTTATATCTAATTCCAAGAGTAGTACCACTCATCTTTATTATTATGTCGGATTAAATCCACCTACAGGGTTTACATAATAATCTTTATGAGCTCCTCAAGGGGACATCATCATCCTAAATAATTAGGACACGGATTCCTTCTATAATCAACAGCACACCATATAAACAATGCTATCTCCCAATTCACCGAGCATATTGATTTAATAAATGTCACCCATTGGTAAATCAAAGAAACATACATTGAGTACACGTGCCCATTATTATATAGGGATTAAGAAGACGTACATCCATAACAACAGAGGTCTTGTTCTTTTATATAGTCAGTATAAATTGAACAACCTCATATGGTCCTGCTCAATACATACAAAATGTACTAGTGTAACTTTATAGTCAAGATAGACTAATACCAAATTACACTACAACCGTTCCAATGATTTGTCCAAATCCATTTTGGTTGTGAGCTATTATTTATAATCTATAAGGCACTGATAACACGATCTTCTATGTGACACCACACACCATGTTATCTACAATATAGATTAATCTGAACAAAATAATGATATATATAACAATCATAAACAATAAGTATTTTGATCATAATGAATCTCATATATAAAAAAAATGTTCATACTGAAGAAAGATGTTCATACAAAAGCTAGGCTTATAGTATACATCCTAACAAAGCTAAGATACCTATGATGATAAATTTTTCAATGGATCCAGATGAGAAGGGAGAAGACACTGATCAAACTGAGTATAGAGGTCTTATTGGTTCTTTATTATATTTAACTGCTAGTAGACCTGATATTTCATTTGCAGTTGGAGTATGTGCTCGATTTCAAGCTAATCCTAAGAAAAACCATCTTGAAGCAGCAAAGAAAATTCTCAAGTATCTAAAAGGAACTATAAATGTTGGACTATGGTATCCAACTGATGATAACTTTGAGCTGTCTGGATACTCAGATTCAGATTTTGGTGGGTGTAAGATAGATAGAAAATCTACATCTGGTACTTGCCAATTTCTTGGTAGTAAGCTGATTTCATGGTTGTCCAAGAAACAAACCTTTGTAGCTACTTCCACAACTGAAGCTGAGTATATGACAGCTGGAAGTTGTTGTTCACAGCTGATCTGGATAAGTCAACAGCTAAGGGACTATAACATTATCACCAAAGAAGTACCTATCTTTTGTGATAGTAATAGTGCCATAGCTATTACCCAGAATCCTGTCCTACATACAAGATGCAAGCTTGTAGATATAAGACACCATTTCATCCGAGACCATGTCGAAAAAGGGGATATCAGACTAGAGAAGATTCTTACTGATTTTCAAAGAGCAGACATCTTGACAAAGCCACTTGCAGAGATAAGGTTTAAAGAACTATCTGTAGAATTAGGATTATTAGATGCTTCTTTAGTTAATCTATAATCTAATTCCTTGTTTTTACTATTAGTCTCTCTCAATTGGTTTATTATGTCTAGAAAGAATTATCGGACTAGATATGAGTCAAAGGACAATCAGGTAGCTGATATCATTGATCTCCTATCTTGGGATCAAGAATCAAGGATTAGTCATATTGACCATATCTGACTTGATAGTTACTTGTCTGACATAGGTAAATCAAATAAGGACACAATTGTCAACTGACTTCTACAGAATCAGATGACTATTGCACCTTATCTGACTTACTCTTGATACTAACGATTTGTCTAAGTGTCTGTGGTTTCAGCAAGAACAGAGTTTAGTACACATCTCTAAATACAAGACAAGGTCTAATTATCCAAATGTTCAGAAAACAGACAGTGATGCTATCAATCCAGACGAGGTGAAAGTCCAGGAAGTTTCTCTTAAACACTCTTAATTATGAATATTGGGTTCATATAATTAATATATGAATTTAATATCATAATTTTCTTTAACATTTATTCAAAAATGAAGTTACTCAGTTTGTTAAAATATTTTGTTTTACAAAATAAAAGGATAAGGATTCAAATTTGTTTTCTAAAATCCATAATATTTTAGTTTATCTCTCCAATTAACTGAAAAGTAATTTCTTAAATAAGTAACTCTGTCAGGAGAGAAGTTACTACGGACCCAAAATTTTATCAAATTAACTTTTGAAATACGCTGAGTATGCTTCACACGCCAGAAATGGAGGCGGTTTCTGAAATATCAACCGTCTCAATCTCACGCGCGACATATTAAATAATATTCTCTGCACTTTTCAAAATAAATGTCATAATTGCATTAATGGCGATTCGAAAGCCTACATTTACACTTTTGCAGGCAATTATTAATCTTATAATTGTTTATTATTATATTTGCCATATAAAAAGGCACTCGTGTGCATAATTCCATTTATGCACACATAAAACTCTTCATATTTTCTCAAAACCTCTCTTTTCCCTCCCAAAACCTTCTGCATTCATCAATGGCGGATTCTAAAAAGAAAATCAAGTTCGAATATGATCTGACTTCCATTCGAGATAGAACAAAGTCAGAAATGTATGTCGAATGGGATGTTTCAACTGATTCCGAAACAAGAGAAATATTAAACCTACTCGAATCAAGAGGATTAAAGCGATACTGTACAATGAAACCTTCGAGAAATCTGACCATGGATGATCTGTGTGCCGAGTTCTTAACCAGGGCGAAAGCAACAGATACAAGCTTAGAATCTCAAATCAGAACAAAAGAGAAGAAAAGAAGGATAGTTTTATCAATTTCTGAGATTAGAGCAATTTTTGGTCTAAGCACCACTGGCGAGAACCCATTCACATACAAATCATCGGAATATTTGGAGAGTTTCCGAATGATGGCCAGGAGAACATATCAAAATACGACGGCGAATCTGAAAAGGCCGATGTTAAAGAGAAAGTACAGGCTGTTGATGCTGATTCTAACCAAGTGTGTGAATTTATTGAGACCTTGAAAAAATGAAAAAAAAATATTAAATCAAATGTTAGACTTCACTCTGTTTAAAAATATGATTCGGACAGAGTTATAAATTTACGGATTATATAACATATACATGATGAAAATTTATATTATATACTCTTTCCGTCCTTCAATTAATTTCACACTTTTCTTTTCACGACATCCCACAATTAACTTCAGAGCAATATACTCAATAAAAAAATTATTAGAGCAATATAGTCAATCAAGGTTAAATACTTCGAAGACAACATAGACAAGATTTGAAGATTGCAGATAAGTTAGTGTTAAGAAATTGTAAACAAGTTACTTAGAGGAAAAAAATAAAAATATCAAGTCAGTTAGAATACCAAAGATTATGAGAGAAGTCCAATCAGATATTCAGATATATTCACAGATTCGCACATATCTCATGTAAATCAGATAAGGATCACAAAAAGAGATTTAGAGCTAGTCATACCACCTATCCTGCTCAGGTATCTTTAGCCAATCAAAAACTCTATTCTTTAAAGATATTGTCTCTCCTCCTTCTGCAAGATCAGCAATGGATTCGGCCTTGATGATCAACTGCTTTATCTTCTCTCGATCTGGTCGACCATCTCTTGTTAGCGGAGGTTCCATCTGAGAGTAGGAAGGTGCAACGACGTCTGCATTGAACTCCTCATGTGCAAGGTCTATCACATACTGATACATCTGAGGATCCCTTTCTTCCAACCAGTTGTGAAATGCGGCGTTCTCATCCAAACCCCATTTGATATTTTTGCACACATGAAACTGGAAGACCCAATCAACTTCAAAGGGTCTCCATTTCACCTGATCTGCCATGAGTAGGATTTCTTTGGGAACGACCTCACCTCGATGGACTGGCCTGAAGACATCCCTGCCTTGCTCATCTTTTTCCTTCTGAACCCATCTCCTCAATGATCTATCATAAAATTTCCCTGCTGCTTTCTCCTGCTCTCGTCTTTTCTTGGCATCCCTTCTTTTATACTTCTCCTTTTCCTCCCTTCTCCCTTTTAGCACTCTTGCTTCTTCTTCTGTCTCAGACTGGGTTTTCTGAACTTGGCTCGAAGCCTTAGCTTTCCCAGCTGCTTTAGATGAGGATGAGGGGGATTTGATTGTCAGGACAGGAGCAGGATCAGCAGATGGTGGAAGATAGGGTTCAAGATCAGACTCGGTAGACTCAGCTGCAGTTCTCCTTTTCAGTCTCCTCAGTGCTCTCTGAGATTTCTTTTCAGCCGCCTTCTTATTTTCTTCTTCAGCTTTCAACAGCTCCTCAGACAACTCATCTATCCTCAGATTCAGGGCCATCAACTGATCATCTTGTAACTCAACCCTTTTCTTGAGCTCACTATCTTCCCCCTTTTTAGCATAAGCAAAACGGGTGTTGCAAATAGTGGCTACTTGATTTATTTGGCCAATAAGTTCTTCTCTTACAAGCCCTGTTTTCTGATCCAGCTGGTCATATCTTTTTTTTTGTCCGACCTCAGTTCGTCTGAATTCATCA
This sequence comes from Paraleonurus japonicus, assembly GCA_030762865.1. Classification (NCBI taxonomy): domain Eukaryota; kingdom Viridiplantae; phylum Streptophyta; class Magnoliopsida; order Lamiales; family Lamiaceae; genus Paraleonurus; species Paraleonurus japonicus. The sequence goes on along the minus strand of CM061057.1, from coordinate 26,015,383 downwards.
TCCATGAATTTCTTTAAGATGGAATGACTTGAGCTTTGCCTTCTTGAGGACTTCTTTCTCCCAGATAGCTAGGTTGTTGCCCCTTGCTTCTGCTATCAAAATAATTGTCTCTTCAAATGAACCCAGCCTAAGTCTTCTCAACAGATATACATCTATCAGCTCTTTCAGTAACTCAGGCTCGTCCTTGAGAGTGGATTCTTGTCTAAGGATGAATTTCTTCCCAAGAATCCGCAGTGAGGTCTCAGTTGGACCCATTTCCCCAGATGGGTTGGGTAGATTTAAGAATAAGTCAGTTTCAGATGAGGTTGAGGGTAAGACTGAAAATGGATCGAATGAAGGTTGGGATTGTGTTGGACTTATAGGAGTGGACCGTTTTAGAGGCTCAGAGGCAGCGGTCTCATCTTCCCCTTCATCGCCAGGTTGGGATGTGGAGGGTTTAGGTACTCCATCCTCAGATGAGGATGAAGATGATGATGGTGATCTGGCATCCTCTCCTTCTGATTCTTCCTCAGACGAGACATCCACCGTCTCCATCTGCCCCGATACTCTCACCGCCTCATCTGCGACACTTCCCCCTTGGGAAGCTGTCCTCTCCTCTTCCTCCTCTGCTTCCTCCGTCTCAGCAGACGAGGATTCATCTACCAACACAGTCTTAGCCTCCTTCGTCTTGGCTTTTGAAGCCCTTTTCTTAGGAGCTGGAGGTGGAGCTAGAGCATCTCCATCTCCCTCTGAATCTGTTGGCCCATACAGCTTCTCGTCTTTGATCAGAAGCTATTTCTGTCTTGTGTATTTCTTGACACCAACACTCCAATCGAGGATGTCTGTCCCCACCTTGTGCTCAAGTATGATGGTGATCCTGGCCATCATACTTGCAAGTTTTGTCAAAGACCATTGATTGGAGTGTATAGGGTAAGAGTTATTAAGACCAATCAACAAAATATCGAACTCAAGGGAAAAAGTATGCACATGAGGTCCTAGAAATACAAGTTATTAGTGACTAAAGTTGCAACAATGGTTTGGAACAAAAACAACAAAACACTAGCAAGAATACAATTAAACAATAAGCAAGCAATAGATCGAACACTTAGAATGCGATAACAAAAACAACACTAAATGGTGGGATAGAGGTGCTAGGATTAACATCCATCAATGAATCATCAATCAACAAGCTACAATTGAATCAAATTGCAAATCAACTAAGATAGAAAGCATAAACCATCATGAAATTAATCACTCCATTAAAATCACAATGCCTAATGTGAGTATCCTTAGTCTTTCCCATCTCTCAATGTAGAAATCCCCAATTCATACAATCATGCAAAATTGAAACTCGATCAACACCTAATCACGTTAGCTCAACTCTCGCCTATTGCTAGGGTGATTAACCATTAATCTAAAGAGACAATTTTACACAAAGCACAATTAAGAATCACAATTAGGAAATAAACTAATGTGAGTATCCTTAGTGCAACTAATCTCTCGATTCCGAAGCACCCAATCCACACATTCATACACAATTATCACCCGATTAATACCGAATCACGTTAGCGCAACTCTCGTCTATAGCTAGGGTGATCAAACACTAATCTAAAGAGATAATTATGCATGAAGCACAAATGAGAATCACAATTAGTAAGCAATCTACTCAATTAATCTCCAATCATCAACAATTATAGCATCATCAATCAATTCATCATAAATTTCAATTAACCCAAGCACAAGGGAGATTTAGCCCATGGTACCACAAACAATACCAATGGGAAGAAGATAGAATGAATCAAACACAAAGCAAATCACAACAATTAAGAAATTAAAGAGATAAAAGAGGAAAAACATCACCAAATGATCTTCAATTAAACCAAAATAGGAATGCTTGAGTCTTCAACAACAATCTCCAAATGAATTACAAGCTTGAATTGAATGAATTACAAGGATCAAATGCTAATCTATGGCTAATCTACCAACAACCAATGAAATCTACATCTAATTCTAACTTCTACTCTAATCTAAGGAAGGAATTTGGCTTGGGGCCTGAGAAATCACCCCAAAACCGCTACTAACTGCTACTATGAACTCATTTTTGCTCTCTCTGAACTGCCCTGCTTAAATACGAAATTTTGGAAAAACCTCCCCCTCGAGTCGAGGGTCAGGCCTCGACTCGAGGTCCTTGCCTTTGTCCCATCCCTCGACTCGAGGGTAATGCCTCGAGTCGAGGCTGCTGCCTTTTTCCAATTTTTGCCTTTCTCTGCACAGCCCTCGACTCGAGGCTCTTGCTCCTCGACCAGAGCTCGAGTCCAGGGCACTTTTCTCGCGCGGGGCTTCGGCCCCTACCCCCGTTTTCGTCCCAGATGTCCGTCTCTTCATTCTAAGCCTAATGGTACTCTCGGTTTGACAAAAATCCACCGAATTACCTGCAAAATGGACGAAAAACATCAAAATCTCACAAATAATACTTTTTAGGCAAAAGAGTGATACTTTTCACATTTAAGCACAAAAATCAACATCTTAGCTCACTTTTTGCTCTAAAATAAGCCCTAAAAACATGCATCAATTCACTCCAATCAACCATCTCATCAGCTCGTCTGATATTGGGGTTTTTGTAAACTTCTTCTTCTCCTCCATTATCCTTGAGTAGACCAGCCTCGCCCAGTTGATTTCAGCCCCATCTATGATAGCCCTCAGACAGCATATCCTTGGCTTGGTTAGCCCATCGTGGCTCTGTTGCTCCCCCAAGATATTAAATCCATTGCTCTGATTATCTGACTATGTGACTTAGTTGTATACTTTGTAGTATTTTTTCTTTTGAAGAGTTCTAACATTTTTCTTTTCTTGAGCTGTGTTTTAACATCATCAAAAAGGAAGAAATTATTAGGTAAAGAAAAAGTTGTATTTAGTTTTGATGTGTTAAAAAGTGTAATATAGGATGACCAGCTGAACAATTTGTATAGATAGCTGAAGTAAGTGTTTGAAAATAAAACTAAATATAAAAAGCCAGACGAGGACAAGATATCAGACAAGGACAAACCTCAGATGAGGACAGGAAATCAGATGAGGACCAGATATCAGACAAGGACAACGCATAGAAGACAGTTAAGATGCAATACTATAAACAAATAGCCAGACAAGGAATGAAGATGGGGACAAGGTGGATTACGAGATTCAGTTATACTGTTATAACTGATCAAAACAGAATTCAAGGCAGTTACAACTACCAAATGAAGATCTCTATAAATAGAGATAGAAATTAGTATAGAAATACTTTTGATACTTTGCACTCATCAATATACAAAATTTGTATTCACGAGCCACAAATATTGTACACATTCACAAACGTTTTATATGTTTTCCAGTTTTAGTGTTTGTAGAACACTTTTCACACAACATCTTCAAGCCATAGATATCCAGAAATTAGGAAGAATTCATTATAAGGCTGAAGATTCACGATTGTAAGTAAGTCAGCAAGAAGGAAGAAAGTAAGTAAGTGAAGACCCTCCTTCAAGGTTGAAGAAGGAGAGTGGATGTAGGATTGTTATAATCCGAACCACTATAAATCCTGTGTTCTTTATTGCTTTGATTTACTTACTTGTTTCTTTTCAATACTTAGTTTATCAATCACAGATTAATTTCAGGATTAAAGTTAAAACTAAAATATCAGTTTGCTTTTGATCTTGTTGAAGTTGAGGTTAAAAAATTATTTTTCCGCTGTGTACATCTGGTACTTTGAATCAGTTTTGGAAGATTTGAAAAATCTACAAAATCTATTCAACCCCCCCTTCTAGATTTTGTTCTAGAAGGTTAATTCAAGTTTATTCAACTCAACCAATCGGGACCAACAATATTTTGAATAGGAGAGAGTAATATTTACTAAGTTTTGTAATAGATAGTTTAGTCAGAATTAGAGTATCAGACGAAGACTCAAAATCGGATGAGGACAAGACAATCAGACTCAGAGAATCAGATGACCAATTTCTCAAGAGAGTTTGAAGACAAGTTGAGTAAAATAAAAAAGGCATGCCAAAATCAGACTCGGAGAAATTGTATGAAAAAGAAGATCACATGAAGAAGGCAGTTATAACAGACAAACAAAAATCAGTTGCAACTAACTTAAGAAGAAGTTAGTCAATTATAACAAACCTGAAGACATATAAAAGAGTATCAGTTGCTGATAAAACTATAATATATAATCCATCATCCAGAGTAGAAAAAAATAAGAGCAATCAACACGCAAATTTTAGATACTCTTAGAATAGAGAGAATAATTGTTTCCAGTTTTAAAGTGTTTATGTGTTTATAGAACACTTTCCTTTGTATCTTCATCATCATTTTCCAGAAATTCAAGAGTAGAATAGAAGGACGAAGAAGAAGAAGAAGAAGAAGAAGAAGAAGAAGAAGAAGAAGAAGAAGAAGAAGAAGAAGAAGAAGAAGAAGAAGAAGAAGAAGAAGATCTTCACAAATTTATAAATTGTAAGAAGGAAGTAAGAAAGAAAGTAAGTGGAGTCTTTTCACAAGTTGTGAAAGGAGAGTGGATGTAACAGACAAACAAAAATCAGTTGCAACTAACTTAAGAAGAAGTTAGTCAATTATAACAGACCTGAAGACATATAAAAGAGTATCAGTTGCTGATAAAACTATAATATATAATCCATCATCCAGAGTAGAAAAAAATAAGAGCAATAAGAAGGCAGTTATAACAGATAAACAAAAATCAGTTGCAACTAACTTAAGAAGAAGTTAGTCAATTATAACATACCTGAAGACATATAAAAGAGTATCAGTTGCTACTAAAACTATAATATATAATCCATCATCCAGAGTAGAAAAAAATAAGAGCAATTAACACGCAAATTTTAGATACTCTTAGAATAGAGAGAATAATTGTTTCCAGTTTTAAAGTGTTTATGTGTTTATAGAACACTTTCCTTTGTATCTTCATCATCATTTTCCAGAAATTCAAGAGTAGAATAGAAGGAAGAAGAAGAAGAAGAAGAAGAAGATCTTCACAAATTTATAAATTGTAAGAAGGAAGTAAGAAAGAAAGTAAGTGGAGTCTTTTCACAAGTTGTGAAAGGAGAGTGGATGTAAGATTGTTCTAATCCGAACCAATCCGAACCACAATAAATCTTGTGTTCTGCTTTTATTTTTATTTTCAGTCATCTAATTTTCATATTATCAAGTTGAAATATCATCTTCTTAAGAAATTTTATGAATCAAGTATAAAATCATTTTATTCCACTGTGTATCTGATTCTTTGAAACTAAAATCAAAATTGAATTTCTTTGTTAAATTTAAAATCTATTCAACCCCCTAGATTTCAAACCTTTGCTAAACTTAATTCTTTGGGACTAATATATTTATACACCCGAACCCACTCGATTCTTTGAACGGAGGGGTGACTCACTGCCAGGCACAGGGCGGGACGGGGCGACCTGTTTTAAATATTTTCATTATTATAAACACAACATATAGTATATTTTAAATATATACCAAAAAATTGAGATCTTAACTGAGTATATATTGACCTAAAAAAATATATAAAATTTTGAATTATTGTTTTTTATATTATATATATATATATATATATATACTAACAAATATGAAAACTATAGGAATATATATATATATATATATATATATATATATATATATATATATATATATATAAAATTTTAATGCATAAAACGAGGTACGAGTTTGGACGCCAGGTCAAAGAAAAAGAAGCACCAGACTCGCCCCGTCTAGTTACGGGACACGGTAGGGGGCGACCCAAAAAACACGGGTCAGGACGGGCCAGAGCGAGGCTACTCCATAGCCAAGTCAACTAAAAAATTGTATTTATACATGTGATTTCAATAAAGAACTAATCATGTGCCAATATGCAAGTTCAAAATTAAAAATCAAGAGTAAAGAATGAACTTCATCCTACTCACAACATGGTCTTTCTCTTCATAGGAATCACAATGCCGCATTTCTTCTCTTCTGGTAATTATTTTTCTCTATTTTGTCTTATTTTTTGCCTTGTTAATGGATGTGTTGAATACATTTACCAAGGATAACAATATTTCTTAGAATTTTTAGGATTTAATTCACCTCCTAATAATTTATGGATTATAATTTTTTTTTTATCGGTAAATGTTAGTTGTTAGTGGTTAGAAGTTAGTTCGCCAAGTCTCCTTACAAATCCAAATTCTCCAAGTCTCCTTACATCTCCCACTCCAATTCGTTCCCGAAGGGAATCGAACCCAGGTCTCCCACTTAAGTGAGGAGCCTGGTGGCCAAGTGGGCTATGCCCCCTTAGTTATTTATGGATTATAATTATTTAAGTATGAAAAATCGCATTGTTTTCGTATTGGGAGTCGTGACGATACAATAGAAACACATCAAAATAAGAGTAAATATAAATACGACATAATAAAAAAATTGTACTAACACAAATATAGATGACGGTCGGTTTAACAACCTCGATTGACTAAACCATCTTGCATAGAGACCAGGCCCTTAAGACATAAATCGGACCCAAGAATATGAGGAGCTCACCAGATAGCTGGAGCTCGTCAATGTATCCTAGAAACAACCATTGTACTATTAGAGTCAGGGTTAATTTTGTATTAGCATGCTTAATGGTAGGGTTAGTTTTGTCTTCTCCTATTTATGCAGTTGAGATTAAGGATTTGTTACAAAAAACTTTGTAGCAGTTATTATCTATCTTCCTGTTGGTCCCGGAAAGTTGAGTTGATTAAAACTTTGAGTAAGCTTCCTAGAACAAAATCTAGAAAGGGGGGGGGGGGGTTTGAATAGATTTTGTAGATTTTTAAATCTTTCAAAATCAATTCAAAATATCAGATTAAACACAACGGAATATGATTGAATTCTCAACTTTTTATAAGATCAAAAGCAAGGTTGATATTCAGATTTTAGTTAAGATTCTGAACTTTAATCTTGAATTAACACAATTGTAGATCAAACAAAAACTAAAGAAAGCAAGAAATAACACCAGGATTTATAGTGGTTCGGATTTTAATAATCCTACATCCACTCTCCTTCTTCAATCTGAAGAAGGGACTCTGCTTACTGCTTACTTTCTTACTTCCAGCTTACAACTTACAACTTGTACAAATCTTCAAATCTTCAATCTCCTAAATCCTTCTTCTAGAAATCTAACTATTACAGTGAATATTGGATTTTGAAGATTACAAGAAAAGTGTTCTATAAACACTTAGAACTTTTTGAAAACTCACTAGAAATACTTGTGAAAATATTGTGATTGAAATCTGAGTAATGAATAGTGTATAAATCGAATATGCATAAGTGTTCTATATCAAAAATGAAAAACCTAGACCTATTTATAAGTCTGGAAAGACAGTTAGTTTGTTAGTTAGTTCTAACAAACTTGAAACTGCTTAACAAACTTAAACTTGTAAAACTGCTCTAGACCTCAGCTGATTCTTTATACTCATCTGCAGCTGACTTGGTGAAAACTCGCCTTTCTTATTCTACTCGGCTTATCTTGACCTCGTCTAAGCTCTTCATATTTGTCTCCTGCAGATGACTAGACTTGAGCTTGTCTTCAGATGACTAGCATAATATCAGACCTCAGCTGACTAGCTTAATGCATGACCCCGTCTGATCAGCTTATATCCTCAGCTGTTCTTCAGGTTGACTGATCAGTCTGATCTGCTCTTTAACTCATCAAAACCTCTTGATCCAACAATTTCCCCCTTTTTGATGAAGTTAAAACCCTATAGCAAGGAAACATACTCACAGCTGAAGTTAGTACTAGATTTAGTTAAATCAATCAGATAGATACAACACATTTTCACACTTCAACAGATTCAGTCACATTCAAGACTAAAAAAAAATTTAAGTCTTTTAGAATCTTTTAGAAGTACTTAAAAAATTTTAACAAAAATTTTAACTCTGAGATATAAAAATTTCTCAGATGATTTATACTTACTTAAAAAAATTTTAACTCTGAGATATAAAATTTCTCAGATGATTTATACTTAGAAAAAAAAATTCTAAGAAACTAATACACAAAATTCACATAAGTCTGAATATATTCATTCACAGAAATTTACAGATTACAAAATAAGAGAACTGATAGAAAATAAAAGATAAGGAAAGAAAAATCTGTTCTATCGATTCCCCATCGGCCACGGAATGTTTAGCCGGTGAAAATCCTCGCTCTAAGTCAACCGTTTGAGATCATTCTCATCTCGTGAGCTCGAGATTCCCTTTTCGCTTTGGCCATAATCGTTTCGACCCATTCCGGATCGGGAGAACCATCTTCTTTAAGCTTGGGGGTACTTTGCTCATCATAGGTTGGTGCGATCAGATCATGATTGAACACATTATGTGCCTCATCGAGCAGCTTCCCATAAAGATCTGCGTCCTCCTTCTCCATCCATTCATGCCAGCAGATGTCTTCGTTGGCTGCTCCAGATGGTGATGCCTTCAAGATGTACCAGTAATACATCCATTTGGCATCCAGGGCTTGCTTTTTATACTCGCTGGTGTACTTCCCTGATACCATCTTTGGAGGAGCTGTGGTGCGGTGGACAGGGCGGAAGTCAGCTTCATTTTCAGCTTTGGATACCCACTTCCAAGTATCCCTGTCCCACTTCATTTCAGCCTTCCCCATCTTCTTCAGCCTCTTCTTTTCTCTCTTCTCAAACATCTCCTTCTCAAAGACTGATTCTTCGATCTGCTCGGTGATAAGTTGGAGAAGTCTGGTTCCTTTCTCTTGCGCTCGGCTGATGGGGCTGATCATCTCGCTCGGCTGATGGAGTCTTCTCTCATTTGCTGCCGCCTCTTGCTTTCCCTTTACCTTTGCCCTTGGGCTCCGGTTCCTCGATTCTTTCATGCGAGCCAGCCAGACTTCTCTGTTTTCTCTTCTTCCTCCTTCTTTCTCTTCTCCTCATCCTCTCGGATGACCTCTTCAATCTGGGTTACCCTCGGTTGCAAGGCAGCCAACTAAATCCCGATTTGATTTTAATTTCCACCTTGGCTGCCTCCAACTCAGCTGTGTCTGCCTTTGTATCAAGCTTATCGGTTATTGACATGACACCAGCTGTGAGGGTTTCCAATCTGCTCTCCGCACCTTCCCCCTTTTTAACTTCATCCTTGAGGGACTGAAGTTGATCCTCTATCGCTGCACAACGTCGTCTAAAGTCGTTCTGATCAGATGTGAGTGTTGAGACCACGACTTCGTTGTCAGCTGCTGTCTACTCTTTCAGCGCCTTGACCTCTTCTTCAAGCGCACTCAGTCTGGATCCAACAGCAGTGCTGAGATTAGCTGATAAGTTTCTGGTCATGTTGACCTCAGCAATCTGCATGTTGGCGAGCATAGTGTCTGTGACTGCTCGAATCACCTTTCTTGTTTTCTTCTCCATCATCCTCTCGAACTTGAGAAATGATTTTCTTTGTGAAGTTGCACAAACGCAGAGGAGATGGCAAGAATTGAGTCATCCTCTTCCTCGATTCTGAGGACGAGGAAGAGGTGGTGGGAGAAGTTGGACTAGGGGAGCTCATGGGAATATCCCCAAAGATATTTGAGGTATCCACATGAGGTTCGGGTGGGATAGATGAGGTGGGGGTGTCTGATGGTGGGGGTGGGATTTCTGGTGGGGGAGATGATGGTAAAGGTGGAATTTGTGAAGTGGTAGGTGAAGAAGATTGAAGTGATTGGAGTAAGATGGGTTGGGGTTGAGAAGTTGTGGGTAATCTTTGGTGGAGATATGGAGATGGGGGTTGGGAGAGAATCTTGGTCCAGATAAGAAGGACAACATATGAGATGGGGATGGTGGAGGATATGAAGTTTGGATTTGAGAAGATGAGGTTGGACTTTGGATAATTTCGGGAGTAGGCTGTTTCAGAGGCTCTGAGGTGCTAGCCTGGGACACCTCTTCATTGCCAGTTTGGGTTGGAGATGGGGAGGGGAGAAATGTACGACCTCGGCCGGGGGAGGGGTCCCTTGTAATCGATTTCTGGACCTCTCCCGGTGGACCACCCGAGCTGCAATCTGCGGCGTGGATACTTCCTCAGGAAGAAGAGTTGGCTGATCTGCAGATGATCCTCCCAACTCGGAGGTTTTCACCAACCTTCGTCTCCTTGGTGCCTTCTCCTTCAGCTTCATCGGGTGTTCGGCCTCGGTGAGCTCACGGTCGCGGCTCCGCCTCCACATCTTCCTCCTCCTCCTCCTCAGCTTCTTCTTGGCCTGGAGCTTGTGCTCCAACCTCGGCTCCACCCTCATCGGGAATCACTGGAGCCCCGAGTGGCTCATCTTTGGTCGAAGCCCCTTCGCCGTGTAAGATCGGACCCGTCGACCAATTTATCTCGGCTGACAGCAAGTCCTCCATAATCACAGTCACTTTGTTAAAAAGACTAGTGATTGACTTCGCCTGCCATTTCCCATTTACTACCTCCAGACGCTTCCTTTCCGTCTCCGGCTTCTCGAGAATGAGACCAGCCCAATTGGCCTGAACCCCATCCAAGATAGTTCTCATTACGCAGAGAAGCGGGTGCAGTCGGCCCATCGTGGGAGCTCTGTTCTCCCAATATCACCTTCGTGACAACGGTCATCAGAAGGCGATATCGTCGTCGGAGCATTCTCTTCTTCAACTCCGATCGGCGATCCTTCATAGAATTCCGGACAATCATCTCAAATGATTCTACCCATTCATCAGATTTGTAGGTGAGGGGGTTCACACCCTCACTGCTCGTATAAAAAATCCTGGCCACCTCATGGGAGAAGCTTGATCAAGACCTCTCCATACACCCCAGTTCTGAAAACTCCATGTTCATATGTCCCATTGACATAGAACTCCAGCCCTCTCATATCCAATGTCTTATTGGAAGGGGATTTCTTGGAGCAAAACGTCCTCAATCCAGCCCTTTCCAATAATGACAAAATTTCCCTGGATTCTGCGTCGGTTATGGTGTCGAAGTCGACATACATCTCAGACTTCACCTTCTTTGCGTAGGTTTCATTTTGTACATCCACCATTGTTGATGTTATTCCTCTTACAGAAATACTCATATACAGATTTTAGAGAGAGTTTGAGAAAACTTGCAGAGAGTTTTGAGAAGTTCTGAAAGTGAAAAGAATGAATTTGGAGAAGAAGATGTATTATAGGGGAATAGATTTGAGATGTGTTTTGAGAAGTTCTGAAAGTCGACATACATCTCAGACTTCACCTTCTTTGCGTAGGTTTCATTTTGTACATCCACCATTGTTGATGTTATTCCTCTTACAGAAATACTCATATACAGATTTTAGAGAGAGTTTGAGAAAACTTGCAGAGAGTTTTGAGAAGTTCTGAAAGTGAAAAGAATGAATTTGGAGAAGAAGATGTATTTATAGGGGAATAGATTGGAAAGAAAAACCGCTATTTATGAAAACTTGAAATAATCTTAGCCATTTATTCAAAAAGTTTTTACTGAGTATTAATCAACGGTTAAAAACTAAGATAAACGATTAGGATTCAGCGCGTGAACTGTAATCGCCTTTGGAATGCGTAAATAGTTACTTTATAGACTGTTGATTTGTGAGATGTAGGTTACTTTATGCAGAGAAGTAAGTATACTGGCGTCGGCCCTAGGGTTACCTTACTTCGCCTAAGGGTTTGTAAATCGAGATGAGTTTGAAAAAGCAGACTAGTTTTAAAAACAGATGGGTTTAGAAAGTCATCGATAGAGTAACTCCGTCGATCCCGAAACCCAACAGTTTAGATGTAACTTTTTAGCAATTTCAAAACAGACTCAGATTTACTTTTCTAAAACAAAGTTGTTCATTTATTAAAAAAAAAAATTATTAAGAAACAAAAGAAATAGAATAGAGGAGTTTGAATAAAAGAATGAAACAGTGTTATCTGTGACCTGTTCCTGCAAAGACATAAACTCAAAAGAAACCATCAGAAGCTTAAGGTAAATTAGATAGGATGTAAATAGTCATCTGTTTTCTTCAGAAGATCAGCTGACTATTGTGTCCTTGTCTGATTTACTCAATGTCAGACAAGTAATTATCAATTCAGATAAGGTCAATATGACTAATCCTTGATTCTTGATTCCTAAAAGGAGATTAATGATATCAGCTACCTGATTGTCCTTTGACACATATCTAGTCTGATAATTCTTTCTAGACATTTTTAAAAAAAAAAGATAAGAAATAAGGAAACAGATGCACACAAGTTAGAAACCAGCTAAAGATGCATCAAGTAATCCTAATTCTAAGCACATTTCTTTAAACCTAGATTCAGCTAATGGTTTTGTAAGAATGTCAGCTCTTTGTGATTCAGTGGCAATTTTCTCAATTCTAATGTCATTCTTTTCAACATGATCCCTAATGAAATGATGCCTAATATCTATATGCTTACATCTAGAATGTAAAACAGGATTGTAAGTCATTGCTATTGCACTATTACTATCACAGTAAATAGGAACAGTGATGTTTGAATATTATAGTCTCTAAGTTTGTTGACTAATCCAGGAGAAGTTGAGAGCAACAACTTCCGGTGCCATGTATTCGACTTGGTTGTGGAGGTGGCAACGGATGTCTGTTTCTTAGATAACCAAGAAATTAATTTGTTGCCTAAGAATTGACAAGTTCGGAAGTGGATTTTCTATCAATCTTACATCCTCCAAAGTCCGAATCAATAACTGTCACTCAAAGTTATCATCACCGGGTACCATAACCCTACTTGCAAGGTTCCTTTGAGATATCTAAGAATTTTCTTAGCGAGTCTCGGATGAGTTTTCTTGGGATTAGACTGGAATCTTGCACATACCCCAACCGCAAAGGCTATGTCCGGTCTACTTGCGGTGAGATAGAGAGAAGAGATCCAATCAGTCCACGATACTCCGTTGCATCGGTGGGTATCCCCCGCTCATCGAATCCATTGAGAAGTTAGTTGCCATAGGTATTTTAACTTCTCTACTAGTTGTCATTCCAAATTTCTCAATCAGATCCTTAGCATACTTAGACTGATGTATAAATATGCCCTTACTCATCTGTTTAATCTGCAAGCCTAGAAAGTATGTTAATTCTCCCATCATTGACATTTCAAAAACTGTTTTTCATGAGAATGCTAAACTCTTCACATAATTTGATTAGGTGAACCAAAAATTATGTCATCTACATAAATTTGAACTAGTAAGATGTTGCCATCTACTTCCTTTCTAAACAAAGTTCTATCAATCTTACCTTTAGAAAAACCATTTGATGTCAAGAAATCAGATAGAGTATCATACCAAGCTCGGGAGCTTGTTTCAGTCCATATAGAGCTTTGTTGAGTTTATAGACCTTGTTATTGGTCTTAAACCCAGGGAGGCTGCTCTACATAGACCTCCTCAAGTAACACACCATTAAGAAAAGCAGACTTAACATCCATTTGAAAGACTTTGAAAGACTTATATGCAGCAAATGCCAAGAACAATCTTATTGCCTCTAATCGGCAATGGAGCATAGGTTTCATCATAGTCTATTCCCTCGGATCGTGAATAACCTTGTGCAACCAGTCTTGCCTTATTTCGAACAATAATATTGTTCTCATCTGTTTTATTTTTAAACACCCATTTGGTGCCTATAATCTTTACGTGTAAGGGTCTTTCCACTAGATCCCATACATTTTGCCTTTTAAATCGATGCGAGTTCTTCTGCGCCATTTGTTATCGATTTGGGTCGATAGGGCTTCCTCAATAGACTTGGGTTCAAGAAGCGACACATAACAACCGAAAAGACTTTCAAAGTCTAGCATCATTCGTGTAATCCGCACACTACTAGATGGGTCTCCTATAATCGATCAGATGGATGATAGCTTCTCATCCTTTTGCCTATATGAGGAGAAGGATCCTCATCTTGAGTCTCAGTCGGCAACTCCTCCGACTCAACCTCGGTGACGTTCCCCCTTCATCGGCTAACCCTTGCTGATCATCGATGTCAAAGGTGTACGATTCGAAGGAGTCTCGATCAGAAGTTGTCTTCGATTATCGATGGGGATTCTTCTTCATCGATTCGAATCAAGACTAGGTAGATAGACAGTTCTGTGTTTAGTCTTGGATAATTCAATTTTATCTAGATTTTCAGAAATTTGATTCACTTTATCTGAGGAGGAATACAGCTCATCAAAAACAACATGAGGGGTTTCCTCCACACAAAGAGTTGTCTTGTTAAAAACTCTAAATGCCTTTGAAGTATTAGAATATCCCAAGAATATTCCATCATTTTGCTTTAGCATCAAAAGTTCTTAACTTAGATTTCCCATTGTTATGGATGAAACACTTACAACCAAAAGCTTTGAAGTATGAGATCCTTGGAATCTTACCCTTCCAAATCTCATAAGGAGTCTTACCCTTGTCTTTGACAACTAAGCACTGTTTCGGGTATAGCAAGCCGTGTTGATGGCTTCGCCCGAGAACCTATATGAGGGTATTATACTCGGCCAACATGCTCCCGGCCGCTTCCTTCAAAGTTCTATTCCTTCTTTCAACCACTCCATTTTGTTGAGGAGTTCTTGCTGAAGATGTCTCATGAATAATTCCACACTCATTGAAAAAATTAGATAAACAAGAATTCAAAATTTTTTGTGCCCTTATCACTCCTTATTTTAATAATATTAACACCCTTTTCATTCTCGAATTTGTGCGAACAGATCGGGAATCTTGTTCATAGTCTCATTTTTCTTGAAAAGAAATATAACCCAAGTGTATCTAGAAAAGTCATCTACTACAACAAGAGTATATTTCCTTCCACCTTTGGCGAGAGGTGTAACAGTCCAAACAGAGATCCAGATGAAGAAGTTGTAACACTCTTTCAGATGAAGAGGAGTTAATACTCTTAAATGAGTGTCTAGGCTGTTTACCTTTTTGACAAGCACCACATTTAAGATCAGTTGATAAAATTTTTCAGGTAATCCCTTGACAAGGTTTTTCTTAGCCAGCTTACTAAGGGTCTTGAAATTCAGATGACTAAGCCTTTTGTGCCATAGCCAGCTGATATCTTCTCCACCCTTAGCCATCAGACAAGTATCTTGGGGACAACTATTAAAGTTAGCCACATAGACATTACCATGTCTGAAGCCAGTTAATAGTACCTTATCTGAGGAATTATCCAAAATATCACATTTATCCCAGATAGCAGATTATGTTTCAAACCTTCAACAAAATATATCTCAGATACCTGAATATCCTTGATAATCAAAGTACCTACACCTTTAGTCTGACCACAATTATTATCACCAAATAAAACTCTTAGACCATCAATGCTTTGAAAATTTGATAATGACTTCTTGTTATGGGTCATATGTTGTGAAATGACCACTATCAATGTACCATATTGAAGCTAAGATCTCTTCCTTGAGTGATGATCCCTGTGAATCTGTGAAAAGCATTAGTTTGAGGTACCCTAGTGATCTTGGGTCCTTTTGGGTCAAGAATCACTTTAGGAATCCAAATAAACATCTCATCTGCAGACAATAAATCGGACTCAGATTTTCTACCAAATCATCTACAATTATATCATTTTTAAATGACAACTTGTTGTATTCAGATTGAGTAATTTTCCTAAACTTAGGAAATGTAGGATAGCATTTGCTCCTTCCATCAAAAGTATTATAATAAGAAAATCTTCTTATTTTGGTTCTTGGATTCCTTCTAGTCTCGATAGGGATTCTTCTTTTGAATTCTTGGTTTTGATGGAAGATGTAGTCCTTATCTCGACTAGTTGGTTTCCATGGACCAATTTTAATATCTTTTGATTGAACAGAGATGCTTTCACAAATTTCCTAGGTTTTTGAACATCGATTTATTGTTCCTATCATAACCAAGTCTGTCTTATCATGAGATTTTTGAGAAGTATTAAAAATATGATCTATTACTCGATTGTGAATTATTAAGCTGACTAATTTTGAAGACAAGCTTCTCATTGTCTTTCTTAATTAATTCATTCTCAGCACAGACTACTTCAAATTTATCTTTTAAAGTTTTCAATTCATTTTCTAACCTTTCAGGTAAGCTGGCGGATGTACTAGCTTCAGTCTGAAGAAAACATTCCCCCTTGAATGTTTCCTCAGTCTCTGAGTTGTTCATCACTTGCTTGCCTTTATTTAGAATTTGAATCTGATCCTTTAAAAACAAATTCTCTGTCTCTAGCTGTTTATAAGCAGCTAAAGATGTCTTTAAATCTCTCAATAACTCATGAATAACAGTTTGATCATGATCAGATGCAGACTGACAAGAATCATTATCTGAAGATGAATAGTAGATTACCTCATTAGCCATGAGACAGATCTCATCATCTGTTCCAAAATCAGATGAAGATGATGATGATGATGATTTCTTTGACTCTTTTTCTTCAGCCAACAAAGCTCTTTGATCTGCAAATCTCCTGTCACTTTTCTTTCTCTTTTCTTCCCTTTCTTTAGGAGTCAGTTGAGGACAGTCATAGCTGAAATGTCCTGGCTTGTTGCATGTATAGCAAATGTCACTCCTATCTCGATCCGGGACTGGAAGTATTTCTTCCGACAGTGATCTGTATCTTCTTGTGCGGCTCTTGTTTTTGTCATCATCTCAAGATTTATCCACCTTCCTATCTCGATGCGGATCTTTGTTTATCTCTACCGCAAATCTCAATTTATTTCTCTTATACTTCATTCTCAATTTATCATACCTTTTTGTAAGTAAAGCCATCTGCTCTTTCAGAGATAGATCGGCTCCTCTGAGACTCTGTTGACACCTTGTCTTCTTTCTCGACAAAGGCAACAGACTTGGATGAGGTGCTTGACTCCATCTCATCTTCCTCATCTTCTATCTGGATATCATACTCTAAAGCTTTAAGGTGAGAAAATAAAGTATGGTGAGTAATAGAAGATAAATCTTGAGTTGCTTTAAGGATATTGGATTTTTCCCTCCATCTCTTGGTTAATGATCTTAGAATCTTGTTATTTATCTCCTTCTCTCGAATAATTCTTTCCAAGGTCATTTGCTTTGTTGAGAAGATTGGTCAACCTAACATCAAACCGATCCATGAGACTCATTTTCTTTCATCTTAAATGTTTCAAATGTATGCACATCGATCGTAGCTTGTTTTCCTTGACTTGATCAGATCCTTCACAAACATTGGCTAAAGTTTGCCACATTTCTTTGGCTGTTTTACATCTCTTAATCTTCTCTATCCAATCTTTACTAAGAGTCTCGATGATTTCAGTCCTAGCTACTTGGTCAAGATTGTGGACTTTTCTTTCATCATTCGTCAATTGAACTCTTCTTTACTTGTCTAGTTCTTGATTCAAATTGTCTCTGCTCGATCTTTGGTGCCTCCATGATAAAACTTTATAGGACCTTCCTCAAGGACCTCTTCCATTCTATCATGAATGGCCTTGAGATGATTTTCCATCCTAAATTTCCAATAATCATAATCTTCAATGGAAAATTCGGGAAGATTCCTAGACTTTTTACTTTACCACGATGACATGATGAAACAAAGACAAAATACTCCACAAAAGCTTATTAGTAGCACTGTTAGAAATGAAAGAAAATGAAGAAAATCAAGATAATTCCAGAATCTTGTTCAAGACCTAAAATCAATATCAGAACAGCTTAACACTGCTCTGATACCACTTGTTGGTCCCGGAAAGTTGAGTTGTTTAAAACTTTGAGTAAGCTTCCTAGAACAAAATCTAGAAAGAGGGGGGGGGGGTTTGAATAGATTTTGTAGATTTTTAAATCTTTCAAAATCAATTCAAAATATCAGATTAAACACAGCGGAATATGATTGAATTCTCAACTTTTTATAAGATCAAAAGCAAGGTTGATATTCAGATTTTAGTTAAGATTCTGAACTTTAATCTTGAATTAACACAATTGTAGATCAAACAAAAACTAAAGAAAGCAAGAAATAACACCAGGATTTATAGTGGTTCGGATTTTAATAATCCTACATCCACTCTCCTTCTTCAATCTGAAGAAGGGACTCTGCTTACTGCTTACTTTCTTACTTCCAGCTTACAACTTGTACAAATCTTCAAATCTTCAATCTCCTAAATCCTTCTTCTAGAAATCTAACTATTACAGTGAATATTGGATTTTGAAGATTACAAGAAAAGTGTTCTATAAACACTTAGAACTTTTTGAAAACTCACTAGAAATACTTGTGAAAATATTGTGATTGAAATATGAGTAGTGAATAGTGTATAAATCGAATATGCATAAGTGTTCTATATCAAAAATGAAAAACCTAGACCTATTTATAAGTCTGGAAAGACAGTTAGTTTGTTAGTTAGTTCTAACAAACTTGAAACTGCTTAACAAACTTAAACTTGTAAAACTGCTCTAGACCTCAGCTGATTCTTCATACTCATCTGCAGCTGACTTGGTGAAAACTCGCCTTTCTTATTCTACTCGGCTTATCTTGACCTCGTCTGAGCTCTTCATATTTGTCTCCTGCAGATGACTAGACTTGAGCTTGTCTTCAGATGACTAGCATAATATCAGACCTCAGCTGACTAGCTTAATGCATGACCCCGTCTGATCAGCTTATATCCTCAGCTGTTCTTCAGGTTGGTTGATCAGTCTGATCTGCTCTTTAACTCATCAAAACCTCTTGATCCAACACTTCCGTCTCTGTAGGTATAAATACTTTGTACCTGCTCTCTTTGAATTTAGATCAATAATATCATCAGAAAAATTTTAAGTTTGCGTTGATCTCAACATAGTATCTCGAGCCGTGCGATTACAGGTTAAGCAAATGGTTTGTGTAGGTTTGTTTCTCCATTTCTGGAGACTCTCTCTCTCTTTCTCTCGATCCTGTTAGTTTTTTCTCTTTGATTGTTTAGTGCTCTTCGTTTTTTTCTTTTTCGTTGTTGGTTCTCTGGGTCTTGTTTTTTTATGGATTCAGCTACTTCTAACTCCTCTAAGCTTCCCACATTTATCATTCTTCACATCCGCCTTGATCGCAATAATTACATATTCTGGCGATCACAAGTCCTCACTACTACAAAAGTCCATGGTTATGATGATCTGTTGACATGTGGTGCTGAGTCTGTTTCGAAAATCGATCAAACAGATGAGTCGATTAAATGGCATAGGCGTGATCAATTCCTCCTGAGCTAGATGTTTAGCTCGATCTCAGAACCGATGCTTGGATATGTGAGTAATTGTACTCATGCGTATGAGGCGTGGTCAATTTTTGAAACTCTTTTTAGATCTCAATCAAAGGCCAGAGCTATGAGTCTTCGACTTCAGTTGATGCATGTTTTTAGGGCCTATTTTAGTGCGAAAAGTGAGCTAAAGTGTTAGTTTTTGTGCCTAAATGTGAAAAGTATCACTCTTTTGCCTAAAAAGTAGTATTTGTGAGATTTTGATGTTTTTCATCCATTTTGCAGTTAATTCGATGGAATTTTGCCAAACCGAGAGTACCATTGGACTTAGAATAAAGAGACGATCATACGGGACGAAAACGGGGGTCGGGGCCGAAGCCCCGCGCGAGAAAAGTGCCCTGGACTCGAGCTCTGGTCGAGGAGCAAGAGCCTCGAGTCGAGGGATATGCAGAAAGGACCAAAATCTGAAGAAAAGCAGGCACCTCGACTTGAGGCATGACCCTCGAGTCGAGGGATGGGACAAAAGCAGAGGCCTCGAGTCGAGGCCTAACCCTCGACTCGAGGGGGCAGTTTTTCAGAATTTTCGTATTTAAAGGGGAGAAGCAGAGCAACTTAGAGATAACTTTCATAGTAGCAGTTAGTAGCGGTTTTGGGGCGATTTCTCAGGCCCCAAGTCAATTTCTTCCTTAGATTAGAGTAGAAGTTAGAATTAGATGTAGATTTCCATTGATTGTTGTAGATTAACATTAGATTAGCATTTGATCCTTGTAATTCATTCAATTCAAGCTTGTATTTCATTTGGAGATTGGTGTTGAAGACTCAAGCATTCCTATTGTTGTTGATTGAAGATCAATTGGTGATGTTTTTCCTCTTTTGTCTCTTTAATTCCTTAATTGTTGTGATTTGCTTTGTGTTTTATCAATTCTATTTTCTTCCCATGGGTATTGTTTGTGGTACCATGGGCTAACTCTCTTGTGCTTGGATTAATTGAAATTGATGATGATTTGATTGATGATGCTATGATTGTTGATGATTGGAGATCAATTGAGTAGATTGCTTCTAATTGTGATTCTCATTTGTGCTTCATCCATAATTATCTCTTTAGATTAGTGTTTGATCACCCTAGCTATAGACGAGAGTTGCGCTAACGTGGTCCGGGATTAATCGGGTGATAATTGTGTATGAATGTGTGGATTGGGTGCTTCGAAATCGAGAGATTAGTTGCACTAAGGATACTCACATTAGTTTTCTACCTAATTGTGATTCTTAATTGTGCTTTGTGTAAAATTGTCTCTTTTGATTAATGGTTGATCACCCTAGCAATAGGCGAGAGTTGAGCTAACGTGATTAGGTGTTGATCGAGTTTCAATTTTGCATGATTGTATGAATTGGGGATTTCTACATTGAGAGATGGGAAAGACTAAGGATACTCACATTAGGCATTGTGATTTTAATGGAGTGATTAATTTCATGATGGTTTATGCTTTCTATCTTAGTTGATTTGCAATTTGATTCAATTGTAGCTTGTTGATTGATGATTCATTGATGGATGTTAATCCTAGCACCTCTATCCCACCATTTATTGTTGTTTTTGTTCTCGCATTCTAAGCGTTCGATCATTTGCTTGCTCCTTGTTGTTTTGTATTTTTGCTTGTGTTTTGTTGTTTTTGTTCCAAACCATTGTTGCAACTCTAGTAACTAAGAACTCGTATTTCTAGGGCCTCATGTGCATATTTTTTCCCTTGGGTTCGATATTTTGTTGATTGGTCTTAATAACTCTTGCCCGAAAAACTACTCCAATCAAATGGCGCCGTTGCCGGAGAATTAGTTTTTGCGCCTTAAGTGAGACTTAGGAATTGTTTGAAGTGACTACTTGTTGCTTTTGTTTTTGTGTTTGTGTTTGTTTTGTTATTTTTGTTGGAATTTGATACTTGTTTATCTTGTCTAGATGGAAAGATACAACTCATACATGTGGAATCAAGAGTATTATCAAGATGGTAGGGTGTATTCTCCACATTTTGAAGATTTTGGATGCAATGATTGGAGGAACTATGAAGATACTTCTCAATTACAACAAGTTCCATCCAATTATGAAGATTGGAGATATGAAGAAATCCCTCCCCAACCTCAAGAGATGTTTCCATACTATGAGCCTTATGATCAAACATTTGATCCATGTTGCGGATACGAATTGCAAGGAGCATCGGGAGGTGATTACTATGATGATAGGAGAAGCCATGAGTTCGATTTTCCAAGGCCACAAGCTTCTCCTCAATTTGAAGAATGGGGACTCCATGATATGAGAACCATATTGTTAGAGATGCTTGGATTTTTGTTGGAAAATTTTGAGGAAGATGACACTAGGTGTGATGAAATGCTTCCCTTGTATGAGGAAATTTATGAGACCAAAGCAATTGTCAATTCATGGATCGAGGGGAACATGGAGATCACCAAAGTCCATTTCATGTTTATAAAGTGTCAAGTCAAAAATTTCCTACGCCAAGTCAAGAACATGACTATCATGGGTGACTATCATGGAGAATCAAGAAGAAGAAGGGGAGGAAGAAAATGCAAGAGAAGAAGATGAAGAAGAGGGTCCAAGCAATAAGGATGAAAAGGAAGATTTCCTTATCAAGAGTGATGAAGAGGAACGTCCATTGATGGACATAAGCAATAATGAACAAGCAAATCTAGAAGCACCAAATAAGGAATTGAAGATTGAAATGAGCATCTCTATACCTTCAAACTCTTCAATTAATACTTTTATTGAAAATGATGCTTCTAATGATTTTATTTTACCTCTTGTGCACTTTGACTATAGGAAAGCATTAAGGAATTGCTTGGGCATCCTTGGGAAAAAGGAATGGAGAAGGAGGATGGTGAGAGAGCAAGAGGTGAATCCACCAAGAATAATGTTCAAGATATATATGGGTGGTTGGCCTATCTATTATGTGGACCTCCTCGATTATGAAGCTCAAAGATTGAGATATAATGGGAAGGAGGATCGCTATCCTTGGCCATTCCGATGAAGGAAGATGGAAGTGAAAGAATAAGTCCGGCAAAGGACAATAAAAATAGCGCTCGATGGAAGGCAACTCATCCTTTTTATTTCTTTGCTTTTGTGTGCTTTTTCATAGATTAGTATTTTTTTTTGTTTTTGGGAGATTTGGCTTGCTACTTAATTGCTCATGCTTAGGAAATTATGCTCTTTACTTTGAGATTCATAGGGTATTTTGAGCTTAATGTTGATACCATTAGAAGTTGCATATATTTTTATCACTCTCATTCTAAACCTTGAATTCATGTTATCATTCAAGTTTTAAGGTGTTGGTCGTTATTTGGTTCTTGCATCTCTTAGTGGTAATTATTTGAAGATTCTTATGCCCGATTGTAGGTACACTTGCTAGATGAATGGGAAAGCGATTGGAATTGCAAGGAAATGCAAGATCAAGAAGGAAAGAGCTAGGAAGCTTGATGATCCCTACATGCTTGAAGGAAAAAAAATGGAGTTTAAAGGCTTATTGGTACAACACTTCCTTTCAAACTTAGACTTGTCTAAGTTTGGGGGAGGTGTTTCTCTTCCCTTCTCTAATTCTTTTGTGCTATGATTTTGGGGTTGGATGAGCTTATTGCTTAGTGATGATGATGCTATAATTGTGTCTTGGTTTCCTTGTATATTTTGAGCTTGATTTATCTTGAGCTTAATTGTGGATTTATTGCATATCTTTGAGTATCATCTTGATATAGTGAGTGTGCTTGAGATTATGTACATGAGCACTTGTGCTTGATTTGCAAGATTAATTGGATTTTGATTTGCTCATGAGTAGATTTGTAGCTTGAAGCTAGTATTTTTGATTTATTGTGTAAGGATGAATGTGATTGATAATGCTTAATTCATTGCTCAATTTAAGCCCGTGAGCTTTTGTGCCTTAATAATCGTACATCTTATACGGTTGACATATTTCTTTGTGAGTGCATCATTCATGATTTGTATGCTAGAATTTGCCACTCGACTTGTTGATATTGATCTTTGTGTGATGTCTTGAAAGTGATAAGAGACCATGTTTGAGATGATGAGTCACTTTGCCAAATTATTTCCCTACTAAATACATTTGATTTCCTTAGTGAGCCATGTTGAGCCTTATCATCCTTATTCTTTGGCAAGCTAAGTGAGATTGAAACCATTTTAGCCTATTTTTATGAGCCCTTCTTGTCCTATATTTAGTTGAGCTTGAATGTTGGCTAATGATGGTGATTTGATTTCTAAGTGTGGGAAGAAGATGAGTTAAGTGATGGATAAAGCATAAAAGAGAAGAGAGGTTGTGAAAAGAAGAAAGATTGAATTGTGAAAAAGTGACATTGAAGTGAATGAAAAGAAAAGTTCAATGTGTGAGCTTAAAAAGAGAAAGCTCAAGTGAATGGTGGATTGAATTGAAGTTCAAAAGAAAGAGTGTACTTGATGAAAAGTGAAGAGATTGTGCATTTGTATTGATTAGCTTACATTCAAGTCTCTACTTATAGTCACTCTTATCCATAAATATCCCACCTTTCCAAAGAGCCTACATTACAACCTAAAGAAAGACCTCTTTGATTCTTGATTGATCATAAGTGATTTGGATTGAGATTAAGTCTTTTGGCAAGCATATGGTGTGCAAGTTCATGAATTTGATGATTGAGTGCTTTATACCTTGATACACTTGAGTGAAGAGTGAAACACTCCATGGAAGGAGCAATGTGTTGAGTATTTGATTGAGCATTTGTTTGAGCATGATTTATCTTGTTTGCTAGTGGATAGTTGCATTGATACTTATGTTCATTGATGAGTTCGATTGTCTTATTTTTCGTCTATGGTGCCATGTGACATAATTGCAATCAATTCACTCCTTTGTTCTTAGTTTCTACGTTGCTCGAGGACGAGCAACAATTCAAGTTTGGGGGTATGATTGGAGTGAATTGATGCATGTTTTTAGGGCCTATTTTAGTGCAAAAAGTCAGATAAAGTGTTAGTTTTTGTGCCTAAATGTGAAAAGTATCACTCTTTTGCCTAAAAAGTATTATTTGTGAGATTTTGATGTTTTTCGTCCATTTTGCAGGTAATTCGGTGGAATTTTGCCAAACCGAGAGTACCATTGGACTTAGAATGAAGAGACGATCATACGGGATGAAAACGGGGGTCGGGGCCGAAGCCCCGCGCGAGAAAAATGCCCTGGACTCGAGCTCTGGTCGAGGAGCAAGAGCCTCGAGTCGAGGGATATGCAGAAAGGACCAAAATCTGAAGAAAAGCAGGCACCTCGACTCGAGGCATGACCCTCGAGTCGAGGGATGGGACAAAAGCAGAGGCCTCGAGCCGAGGCCTAACCCTCGACTCGAGGGGGCAGTTTTTCAGAATTTTCGTATTTAAAGGGGAGAAGCAGAGCAACTTAGAGATAACTTTCATAGTAGCAGTTAGTAGCGGTTTTGGGGCGATTTCTCAGGCCCCAAGTCAATTTCTTCCTTAGATTAGAGTAGAAGTTAGAATTAGATGTAGATTTCCATTGATTGTTGTAGATTAACATTAGATTAGCATTTGATCCTTGTAATTCATTCAATTCAAGCTTGTATTTCATTTGGAGATTGGTGTTGAAGACTCAAGCATTCCTATTGTTGTTGATTGAAGATCAATTGGTGATGTTTTTCCTCTTTTGTCTCTTTAATTCCTTAATTGTTGTGATTTGCTTTGTGTTTTATCAATTCTATCTTCTTCCCATGGGTATTGTTTGTGGTACCATGGGCTAACTCTCTTGTGCTTGGGTTAATTGAAATTGATGATGATTTGATTGATGATGCTATGATTGTTGATGATTGGAGATCAATTGAGTAGATTGCTTCTAATTGTGATTCTCATTTGTGCTTCATGCATAATTATCTCTTTAGATTAGTGTTTGATCACCCTAGCTATAGACGAGAGTTGCGCTAACGTGATCCGGGATTAATCGGGTGATAATTATGTATGAATGTGTGGATTGGGTGCTTCGGAATCGAGAGATTAGTTGCACTAAGTATACTCACATTAGTTTTCTACCTAATTGTGATTCTTAATTGTGCTTTGTGTAAAATTGTCTCTTTTGATTAATGGTTGATCACCCTAGCAATAGGCGAGAGTTGGCTAACGCGATTAGGTGTTAATCGAGTTTCAATTTTGCATGATTGTATGAATTGGGGATTTCTACATTGAGAGATGGGAAAGACTAAGGATACTCACATTAGGCATTGTGATTTTAATGGAGTGATTAATTTCATGATGATTTATGCTTTCTATCTTAGTTGATTTGCAATTTGATTCAATTGTAGCTTGTTGAATGATGATTCATTGATGGATGTTAATCCTAGCAACTCTATCCCACCATTTATTGTTGTTTTTGTTCTCGCATTCTAAGCGTTCGATCATTTGCTTGCTCCTTGTTGTTTTGTATTTTTGCTTGTGTTTTGTTATTTTTGTTCCAAACCATTGTTGCAACTCTAGTCACTAAGAACTCGTATTTCTAGGGCCTCATGTGCATATTTTTCCCTTGGGTTCGATATTTTGTTGATTGGTCTTAATAACTCTTGCCCGAAAAACTACTCCAATCAGTTGCAAACTCTGAAGAAAGGGCAGTTAACCATAGATGAGTATATGCTTCAGATGCGTGTGATAGCTGATGGATTAAAGGCTGCTGGTCATCCGGTGAGTGATGATGATCTTGTGCTTTATATTTTGGGCGGTTTAGGACCTGATTTCGAAGCTATTGTGGTGGGATTAACTACTAGAGGCCAGATGCCCTCACTTACTGAAGTGCAGTCGATCCTGCATACGCATGAGATGCGGGTAATGCAATTATCTGCTACTACTCAATTTGGTGTTGGTGCTACCTCTGGTCCAGATGTTCATAATCCAGTGGCAAACACAGTCTCGAAGGACAATAACTCCAACTCTGGTAATAAATCGAAGGGCAAATACAAGTTTGGCTCAAAACAGAAGGTTGTGTGTCAATTGTGTGAAAAAAATAAACATGTGGCTTCCAAGTGCTGGAAACGGTTTGACACTTCATTTCAAGGCCTGGAACCACAAGCTCAGACCTCGAATGCAAATTCAGGGCAATCATTTCAGGCTAATTTGGCTCAATATATGGCTAAATATGGTGCTGCTCCTCCTGAGGTCAACAGTTCTCCACAAGCTCTTGCCAACACATTTGCTCAGTCATCACCAAAACATGGTAACAGATCAGATTGGTATGTCGACTCCGGGGCTACTCATCACATCACATCTCACCTTGGTAATCTAAACATCACATCTCCATATCAAGGTCAGTCTCAACTTATTGTTGGTAATGGAACTGGTGTCCCTATATGTAATGTAGGATCTATGCATCTACCTACCCTACATAAATCTAAAACTGTGGCATTACATAAAGTTTTACACGTTCCTGATATTACCAAAAAATTAATGAGTATACCTCAATTTTTTAAGGATAATAATGCTATTATTGAGTTTCATGCTGACTGTTGCTTCATTAAGGATGTGACGTCCAAGGAAATTCTACTGAAGGGAATGCTTAAGAATGGCTTATATCAACTGGATCTTGGTGGTCTCAAGCGAGTGAAGGTACCGAATACTGTGTTTGAGTGTAATTGTGCTAGCAATAAATCTGAATCTGATGTGCAACTTGATTGGAGTGTATAGGGTAAGAGTTATTAAGATCAATCAACAAAAATATCGAACCCAAGGGAGAAAGTATGCAAACGAAATTCAAGGATAAGAGTTCTAAATGGCTAAAGTTGCAACAAGCTCTTGAACTAAATCACTACAAATTGCAAGAAATTAAATGGCAAGTTTATGCAAACAATCTATCAAACACTTAGAATGCAAGATCAAATAGACTAAAATCAATGAGGGAATTGGGTGCAAGGGATAATCTCCATCAAGGATTCCATGATTAACAAGCTATGATTGCTTCCAAATGCAAATCAATCAAATTAGAAGGCATAAACCATCATGAAATTAATCACTCCATTAATCTCACAATGCCTAATGTGAGTATCCTTAGTTCTTCCCATCTCTCAATGTAGAAGTCCCCAATTCATACAATCATGCAAAATTGAAACCCGATTAACACCTAATCACGTTAGCTCAACTCTCGCCTATTGCTAGGGTGATCAACCATTAATCAAAAGAGACAATTTTTCATGAAGCACAATTAAGAATCACAATTAGGGAGCAATCTAATTCAATTAATCACAATTATCAACAATCATAGCATGAGGCAATCACTTCATCCCTAATTTCAATTATCCCAAGCACAAAGCTATTAGCCCATGGTGCTACAAGCAAAAACCATGGCTAGAAAATCTAAGTAAGCAATTAACAATCTAATTACTACAAGCAATGAATTTAAGAGATCAAAGGGTAAGAACATCACCAATTAAGCTTCAATAGGCAAAAATAAGAATGATTAATCTTGTACAATGCTTCAATTCAACTTCACTTCTTCCCAATTCTCAGCTGCAAACTTCAATTACAATCCACCAATCTACTAATCTAATGAACTAAATGTGGAATCTATCTCAATTCTAACAATCTAATGCAATTACAAGTAAATTCAAGCTACAAAATATAAAATTCGCTCAAAGAAACTCCTAGAAACTGCTCTGAACTGCTAGAATCAACTCCCCCTCTGTTTTGGCTTTCAATGGCTTAAAAACTGAATTTTTCGGTTTTAGGCACTCCTCGAGTCGAGCTTCAGGCCCTCGAGTCGAGGCCTATAAGTCGCTAACACGTTTCTTTAAAAATCTCTCCTGCCTCGAGTCGAGACCTTGCCCTCGAGTCGAGCTTCCTGCATTTTTCATATCCCTCGACCCGAGGCTCCTCCCTCGAGTCGAGGATCCTGTCTTTTTGAAATGGTTTCCCTCCAGCATGAACCTCGAGTCGAGGTCTGTGCACCCTCGACTCCAACTCGAGACCAGGGAATTTTTATCGAGAAGGGCTCCGGTCCCGACCCCCGTTTTCGTCCCGTATGTTCGTCTTTTCATTCTAAGAATACCGGTACTCTCGGTTTGGCAAAATTCCACCGATTTACCTGCAAAACGGGCGAAATACATCAAAACCTCTCAAAGTAATACTTTTTAGGCAAAAGAGTGATACTTTTCACATTTAGGCACAAAAATCATACTTTAGCTCACTTATTGCACTAAAAATAGCCCTAAAAACATGCATCAATTCACTCCAATCACAACTGTGGCACCATAGATTGGGACATCTTTGTGATGCTACCCTTACACTACAAGAAAAATTGGATTTTACAACGCATGAAAGACAACGGTTTTAAAAAAACTGTTGTCTAAAGTAAAGAAACTGTTGTCTAAAGTCGAACCGTTGTCTATCAGAGCAGGCTTGCGCTGATAGACAACGGTTTTAGACAACCGTTGTAGTAAGGCGTTGCAAAATCCTAGTGAAAGATGCCAAAAGACAACGGTTATCTTTAACCGTTGTAGATTCACATTTAGACGCTGATAGACAACGGTTCTAAACCGTTGTAGTTTTGTGTTGCCAAAATTCAGAAAATACAATGCCTCATGAGCGTTGTCTAAACGTTCTCAATTGAAATAACATGTGCGCTGATAGACAACGGTCATGAGGCGTTGTAGTTTTGTGTTGCCAAAATTCAGAAAATACAACGCCTCGTGACCATTGTCTAAATGTTCTCAATTGAAATAACATGTGCGCTGATAGACAACGGTCATGAGGCGTTGTAGTTTTGTGTTGCCAAAATTCAGAAAATACAACGCCTTGTGACCGTTGTCTAAACGTTCTCAATTGAAATAACATGTGCGCTGATAGACAACGGTCATAAGGCGTTGTAGTTTTGTGTTGCCAAAATTCAGAAAAAAAAAACGCCATATTTCAATTCTTTTAATAGCACTTTTATGAATTTGAATTAACACTTTTACATATAAAAATTTAAATTAGCACTTTTAACTCTTTTAAATAACACTTTTAATTTAATGAATTAAATTAGCACTTTTAATGCACTTAGAATTTTTTTTACTATTTGAATAACACTTTTTTTAAAATTAAATTAGTACTTTTAATAAATTTAGAAAATAATATTTTTTTGAAACAAATTTAAAAAATAAAATTGAACTATTTGAATAACACTTTTATCAAATTAAATAAACACTTTTGATATAATTTTTTTTTAAAATCAAATATCACTTTAACTATTTGAATAATACCTTTATATATTCAACACTTGAATGCCTATAAAAAATCATATATCAATTTTAAATACTTGAATAATACCTTTATTAAATTAAATGAACACTTTTAATACATAAAAAATCAAATAACACTTTTAACTATTTCAATAATACCTTTATTAAATCTAATCAACACTTTTAATACACTTAAAAAAAGTTAAATAACATTTTTAAATACTTGAATAATACCTTTATTAAATAAAATAAACAATTTTAATATACTATTTTTTTAAGGGGCACTTTTAATATACTTACAAAAATCAAATGACACTTTTAACTATTTCATATAACACCTTTATTAAATTATATCACTATATATTGAATAGCACTTTTAAGTATTTTTTTTTTTAAAACAACACTTTTAAGTATTAAAATAACACTTCTTTCAAAAAAAAAAAGTATTAAAATAACACTTTTATTAAAGCAATAAACTAAAATATATTGAAAATGCAATTAAAAAATTTCAAACAAAAAATAGAATTGGGGGTAAAGCAGAGCGCGCGCTGTATGTACTTCTCCATCGAATCGATCAAGCTTCGCCATCTCTCCTCCACGGTCTTCGCCATGGATCGCTGCCTTAGCGCCGCCGTCTCTTTCGTGCCCTAGCTTCGCTGTTGTCTCGTTCTTGCCCTAGCCGCCGTCGTCTTGTTTGAACGCCCTAGAGAAGCTGTTGTCTCATTTCTTTACCACCGCCGGTGCTCTCCTCTATCGCCGACGCTCCTCTACCATTGTTAAGATTCACCGGTGCAAGCCGTAGTAAGTTTTCTCTCTATTTTTTTTAATCTACAATTTCTGCTATTTTACGCCATCTCCGACCATCTACGCACTTCTCAGAGTAACTGTGGCGATCCCTTCGCTTAGTTCTCCGGACAACCATCCACTGCCAGCGATTGCTTGATTTGATAGGCGAACACTTTCGCCAAATTTCTTCACCCGTGGCCTATTTTTTCAGGTATTTGCTTTGTCTTGCCTTATTTTGGTTATACTAGTATAAGAGCATACTGTGTTGTCTGTCTTTTTTAATATTCATTTTGAAATGCATCGTGCCTTATCTAGTTCTCGCTTTGATGGCAATGTTGTTGGGAGAATAGACTATTAGCGTGTTTAGTGTTGGTGTGAGTGGTCTACATGTTTACTAGTCATTTTAGGAATTTGGAGATACAAAGGAAAATATTCACTGTAAGCAATAAGGAACAATGAGGATCAAATATGATAATTCAATTTTGGTTGTTTAATCTCGAATATCCCACTCTCTCCCTTAATAATGTTGTTGCTAGCCTTAATAATGTTGTTGTCATTGGCCTCGAAGATTATTAGTTGAATTAATGTCATTAGTTTATGAACGTTCATTTGCAAATGATGTTTGAAAGTGTTAAAACTTTTATCATTTGTAAGGTTCATTCTACAAAATTCTACTTCACTATTAAAAGTTGTACACCTATTGTAAACTCCATTTGTCAATGCAACAGAGAGCAGAATATATAGATTATGTGGTTTTAGTTATGGATTTCTCATCCCTTTTCTATTGTTCTTAGAGATAAAATTCTATTTATTTCCAAAAAAAAAAAGTTACAGAAATATGCTTACTTACAAATATATGACAAATAGTTATGTCAATATATGGAGAACATTTTATTTATCATTTTTATTGGTGTTAGGGCAAGTCCAAGCTCTTAACCCAGCAATGCAAAAAATGAATCATTAGCCGTTGACTGCGAAGTTTTTACAGAAACTTATTTCTATTTCTCCTTGTATTTGAACTTTGTGCTCTATCTAATGTTTCTTGTTGATTTTCTATAGAGCATAAGCAAGCACTCTTGGTAAAAATTGCTTCTATAAGAGAAGTGGTACAGGGTGTTAAGAAACTTCTTTCCTTCAGGTGCACGGTTCGAGTTGCTGGGGATTGATCCTACCATGATTGTGTTTCCACTTTCCTTTCTCTTTTTGTTGTTTTCTTTTTCAGTCTGCACCTTTACCTCTGGCCTCTACAGGGATAATAACAGGACGAAGATTAGCACCATACAATAGTATTATTTGACTTTAAATCAGCCTAAACAAATTTGTCTCTTTTACTTGTCTCATGTACTATTAGTTGTGCTGGATTTTCAGTTCATTCTTTCAATTTTCTAAATTACCTGGTTTATGTCCTTATCACTGGTGTCGCTTTGCTCTGAATTCAAATTGTATAATTATCCAGTTTTCAAAATGTCAAGCATCACATCTCTTTCGCTTTAACTATTGTTGAAGATGGCTAACAATTTTAAATTATCAAACATTCAGATACTCTTTTTTCTTAACCATTAAATAATATGGCAAGCAATATATTCCAGATTCGTGATGTTAAGACCATCTCTCTCTCTTTAATATTTTTTTCCTTTTTTTGTGGAATGAGTATCTCCATAATCACTATTATTGACTGATACATTATTTTTCACTTTCCGTGTTAATGATAGGAACTTGCAGCAAAGTTAAGATCGATTCTGTCACTAAAGCGACAACTTGATGAAGTACCATTGCAGGCTAAACTAATGCAGTACCCTCCTAAACAACTTCATCCATTGCTTCTGAAATTAATTCCTGATTTTTTTCTTTGATTTGTCCCTACATATAATGTTTGAACTTGTGGCTAATGATGCAGGTATGAACTCCGATTTTCTGAACTTAATACTCAAATTCAGGTAAATTTTTCACAATGTATATGCTATTTGTATCCTCCATGTATTAGCTTTATATATAAGGCTGCACTGTAGCCAGACATGCTATTTTGTAGAAAAAATATCGTCAAACACGAAAGCAATATGATACATATAATGCTTTATTGGAGATTAAAGAATTGATGCTAAAGGAAACATCCTTGTTGAACTCAATTAGTTTGCAGGTAACATCGTCAAACATCCTTGCTTTATAAGGTTGTGACTGTGATCTATTGTGGGAAAATGCACTCCCTGTGGAATTGTTTAAATTGCTTTCCAACATTAAACTGCATTTGGGCTTTTTTGGTTATAAGTTTTTAATTGATTTGAACACTAAGCTGAGATATTAATTTTATGAAAGATAAAATTAAGTTCAACCATTTTGATATATACCGAACTAAGTTGAATCATGTTAACTACTCTATTGTTCGCATATTCTCAATTGACAAATTCTAATATAACTACTACTACTACATTTTTTGAAAAGTTAGTAATATGGTTGATGGTTGCTAATCTGTCTGTTGATTCACTTGAAGTTAAGCCATTAGTAAATGTGGTTGTTTAGATTCTATTAGTTTTTAGTAGCTTAAACATTGCTGCATAAGAGTATAGTTTATCTCTGTTCCAGTATTTTGCTTGAGTTAATTATATGCGATTAATTTTGATGATGTCTAAATAGGTAATGTGCGAACCCCATTAAATTTGTCGGGAGACGAATGGGATAGTGTCATAAGATAGTGATTTTTACTTATTTTAGGAAAAAAATAGGTTGGTAACCATTTTTTACTAGTTTCCATGTATACCATCTTGTTATATTACAAACATCACCTCTCTACTGCTATCACTATTAATTTTGAAATGGTTTTTATCTTATGGCAATAGGCTCGTGGTGTTGGTGACGACAATGAGTCTGATAAGTCCAAATCCGAGGTCAATGATGGGGATGATGAAGAAGAAGCAAGTGAAAAGGTGAGTGTATGTTGAGTTTTATTCTATAGTTACTTAACTAACGTCTGCAACCATGTTAACGACTACAATTAACACGGATCCAATATTTTAGTAACCATAAGATCGAGGTTTGTTTATTTATTTTTTTAATTATTTTTCCATTCTTGGACTATACGTGTGTGATTTTGTTTGTTACTTATGCTTTTTCTTTGTAATATAGTGTTGAGAGAGATGGTGGACAAATGTTGGTGGAAGAATCTGGCTAGCTTGTCTATTTTTTGCATGGATGTTGGTAAATAGTAGACAAACCTTTTTGTCAATGATTGTTGATGGTATTTAAAAATTATTGTAAATGATTTATTGGTGGTATTCAGAACTTTATGAAATTATTGTTGGTTGTAGTTGAATGGGAAGAATATTTTTGTAAACTTCATTTTGTTGACGAATTGATAGTTGAATGTTTATGGATTTATTTTGAATTTTATTTTGCTATTGATATAATTAATAATGAGTTTTTTTTTATAAAAGACAACATTCCAAAACTATTGTCTATAATGAAGTTAATACAACGCTTATTCAACAAAAAGACTTGTAGAAAAATAGAAACAACAACGGTTCAAAACCGTTGTCTATCAGTGTTTTATTGGGAATAAATAACGGTTTTTTGGGTAAAGACAACGGTTATAAACCGTTGTATATTCTGTAGATAGACAACGGTTCTAAATTGTTGTCTATCAGCATTTTGTTGGGAATAAACAACAGTTTTTTGGGTAAAGACAATGGTTATAAACCGTTGTATATTCTGTAGAAAGACAACGGTTGAAAACCGTTGTCTATCAGCGTTTTGTTGGAATAAACAACAGTTTTTTGGATAAAGACAACGGTTATAAACCGTTGTATATTCTTTATAAAGACAACGATTCTCAACCGTTGTCTATCAGTGTTTTGTTGGAATACACAATGGTTTTTTAGGTAAAGACAACGGTAATAAAACATTGTATATTATATGGAAAGACAACGGTTACCAACCGTTGTCTATCAGCGAAATTAGATAATTTTGTTGCTTACTACAACGGTTTTTTTACGTAAAGACAACGTCTGTAACCGTTGTAAAAGAAGTGGAAAGACAACGGTTTTGTCTTTCAGCGCCCACTTACTACAACGTTGGCTACTACAACGTCTTTTTCTCTGGATAGACATCGGTTAAAAACCGATGTCTTTCAGCATTTTTCTTGTAGTGTTAGATCTGTTCTTAGGTCTTTAAACATTTCTGTTCGAAATAAATTAGTAGTATTTTGTGAGGATTGTAGGTTGGGAAAAATGCATCAGAAATCTTTCTATTCAGTTGTTCATCATACTAATTTAGTTCTTCAATTGTTACACGTTGATGTATGGGGTCCGGCAAATGTGATTTCGAATGAAGGTTATAAGTACTACTTGCTTATTGTTGATGATTATACTCGGTTCTCGTGGATTTATCCGTTATATTTGAAGTCTCATGTGTCTAAAGTCATTCCTCAATTTATTACTATGGTAGAACGTCAGTTTCTTAAGAAGGTCAGATCATTTCAATGTGACATGGGTGGAGAGTTTATTAGATTAAGTGGTTTGTTTAAACAGCTTGATATTGTACTTAGACATTCATGTCCCCACACGCACCAACAAAATGATCTTGTTGAACGAAAACATCAACACTTGGTCGAATTAGGATTATCCATACTTGCTACTAGTCATATGCCCATGAAATTTTGGTGGTGTGCATTTAATACTGCTGTTCATTTGATTAATATGCTTCCCTCCCCTACACTTAAAAATAACTCCCCATATTTTCTATTGTTTCATAGATCTCCTTCTTACTCTCATCTTAGGGTGTTTGGGTGCACTTGTTTTCCATTCTTGAGGCCATATAATAACTCTAAACTTCAATTTCGGTCTGCTAAATGCATCTTCATAGGATATAGTTCATCCCATAAAGGATATCTATGCCTTAATTCTTCAGGTAGGATTTATATTTCTGATACTGTTGACTTCAATGAGTCAGAATTCCCCTATCCTTCTATGTTTCAATCCACATCTACATCTTCTGCTCATGATTTCTCTGTACCTACTTATACTCCTACACCTATACTACCCTAACCTACACACACTGCAGCATCAGGAAGCACTAGTGCTTCAAATCCCACTCCCTCATATCAGTTTCCAGATACATATTCCCCCCTTCATACCTCAGATTACTCCTCTCAATCTTATCCTCAAAACTCATCTCACACTTCCATCTCATCAGGCGACACTAATTCATCAAATCTGGTTCAGTCAGGTTCTACTCCCTTGAACACTCATGCTATGATAACAAGAGCTAAGGCTGGTATTTTTAAACCAAAACTTTATACTACTGTTTTATCTCATCCTGTTCCTAAACCAGATACAGTCTCTCAAGCTTTATCATCTCCTGAGTGGAAACAAGCCATGGAAAATGAGTATAATGCACTGATCAAGAACAACACGTGGAGGTTGGTGCCGTGGACTTCGGACATGAATGTCATAAGCACAAAATGGTTGTTTAGGGTGAAATACAACAAGGATGGTTCGGTTGAAAGATACAAAGCCCGCTTAGTGGCTAGAGCTTTTCAGCAAACGACGGGGATTGATTACTTCAATACATTCAGTTCGGTTATTAAACCAGCTACTCTACGCATTATGTTCACATTAGCTGTCTCGAAAAAGTGGGTCATTCATCAGGTGGTTATTAATAATGCCTTCTTGCATGGCGAGTTGAAGGAAGTGGTTTACATTAAACAGCCTGAAGGTTTTGTTAGCAAGTCAGAACCAAATCATGTGTGTCGATTAGTAAAGGCGCTCTATGGGCTCAAGCAAGCGCCCAAAGCATGGTATGACAAGCTCAAAACTCATCTTATTCAGTGTGGTTTTATTCACTCGAAGGCCGATCACTGTCTATTCCATCGTCGACTCAATGGTTGTTTGGTGCTCATACTAATTTACGTCGATGATATACTTATCACCAGCGATGATCAGACTCAGGTTCACAAACTCATTACTGATCTCAATAACTCTTTCTCTCTAAAGCATCTTGGTGTTGTTAATTACTTTCTTGGCATTGAAGCTTTGGTTAATCCTCATTCTATTACTCTTACTCAAACAAAATATATCAAAGACTTGCTGTCTAAAACTAACCTCACTAACTGTTCTTCTATCCCACTCCCATGTGCCCAGGTATCAAACTTTCTGCCAATGATAGCAAACTCTTTGATCAACCGTCTCTTTACAAGAGTGTTATTGGTACACTTCAGTATCTTACTCTCACGAGACCAGACATTTCTTTCTCTGTTAATAAGCTATCACAGTTCCTAAATGCTCCTACACAAAATTATTAGCGAGCTTGTAAACGTATACTTAGATACTTGCGAGGCACGTTAACTCATGGCTTACTATTTTTTCCTGTTTCTGATTTCAAACTTGAGGGTTTTGCAGATGCAGATTATGCTTCTAGTCTTGATAATCGTCGAAGCACATCTGGGTTCTGCATAAAAATAAGGTCCAACATAATTTCCTGGTGTTCCAAGAAGCAAAGCGTGGTTGCTCGTAGCTCGACGGAGGCCGAATATAGGTCGCTTGCTCTTGCCACTACAGATCTGCTTTGGGTCACTACTATCTTTAAAGAACTAAATCTTCCGCTGTCCGCTCCTTCGGTGTTGTGGTGCGATAATCAGGGTGCCATAACACTTGCTTTTAACCCGGCATTCCTTTCAAGAACGAAGCATGTCGAAGTTGATGTGCATTTCTTAAGAGAAAAAGTGCAATCAAATATTTTGGACGTGTGATATGTTCCCACGGAAAATCAATCGGCAGACATGCTAACCAAACCTGTTACTCCTTCTCGTTTTCATGCTCTCAGACCCTCACTTGGCATTGGCTCCTTGGGTAGTCTACTTTCAGCCGGAGCATATTAGAGTCAGGGTTAATTTTGTATTAGCATGCTTAATGGTAGGGTTAGTTTTGTCTTCTCCTATTTACGCAGTTGAGATTAGGGATTTGTTACAACAAACTTTGTAGCAGTTATTCTCTATCTTCCGTCTCTGTAGGTATAAATACTTTGTACCTGCTCTCTTTGGATTTAGATCAATAATATCATCAGAAAAAAATTAAGTTTGCGTTGATCTCAACATGTACAACATCTCATCCTAAGGGAATAAACCTCGAGTACATCGATCCATGAAAAATAGTCATCCAACACATAGCTCACTTATTGGATGGTCGGCTTCCAGTACATATAACATTTCATCTGCTTTGATCTTAGAAACCTCAACGAAGAGTGGATACCCACATGTCACATCACGAGGATATTGAAAGTATATCAGCATTAATGGAAAGATCCCCCAAGGACACTGAGATATTCCACCATTAATGCAAGTCACCCAGCCCAAGGTGATTAAAGTCTAATCACTGATGGACAAATGTGATGTAATCACCCATGACATCAAATATTAAGGAATATTCCACGGATACTCATTCTAGATAATTCTCCTAAGATTTTTTATATCAAATTGTTTGATTGTATGTATCTATAATTGATATGTTCTGATATATATTTGGTAGATTAATTAGTGTTGCCCTAGTATGATAACATATTGGCTATTCAGCTATGTAAATCTCATTCTAGATCTGTAATTTTTATATGGTATTAGCAGACAATTTCTGACTGTAACGGACACTTCTAACCATGTCATCCTATAATATTGAAACCTATGTTTTCATAACTGAACCGGTGACCAAACCAGATTGGACATCGATACACGGTTCAACCGGTCGGACCATTAAAATTAATCCTTGCTTTTTTTTAATATTTTATTTTACTATATTACATTAAAAAATTATATGTACTTATTAAAAATTAAAAATTATAATTTATCATAATCATACTGAAATAAACACAATAGAATCATAGGTGATCCAAAATAATAAAAATCAACTAAATAAAAAGACACATTTCATTTTTTTTTGTACAATTTATTAGTCATAAATTAGATATTAGAAATGAGTTTGACAAGATCTTTTTCTATTTTTGTTATTATTATTATTATTATTATTATTATTATTATTATTATTTATTTTTGTGAGGATTTGTAAAGTAATGCAATTTACAAAATAAAATTTCTGACATGAATTTTGATCAATGAACACACTAGTTTTATCCCACATTGAGTGGTAAGGAAAAATGAACAAAGTTATTGGGGCTTTATCCCACATCAAGTAGGAAAAAAAATGAATACAATTATTGGGATATAAAATGCGGAGTAATTTTTCACTCTCACACACTACAAGCTTTATCCCACATCGAGTGAGAAGGAAAAATAAATACAATTATTGAGATATAAATTAAGGAGTAGTTTCTCGCTCTCATTGATGGGTTCATTTAACTTAATATTTATTATTTTAAATTTTTAATTCAAATTTTAGAATAAATAAAAAAAATCGGTCACTGGTTTTGGCCGGTTTAAACTGGTTCTGGCCGGTTCAAAGTGGTTCAACCGCTAAAACGGTTTTTAGAAGTTTTTTAGACTGGTTTCTCGGCTGGTTCTCGGATTAACCGGTTGAACTGGCCGGTCCGATCCGGTTCCAAAATCATTGATTGAAACCTCCAAGGCTCCTTTGTGATAACATTAGTGCGACTCGCCTAGCGTTACCTCAAGTGCTCCACTTTCGGATAAAACTCAAAACTATTGATATTCACTTTTTTCTAGACCTCACAGACAAGAGCCTTCTACGTGTTTCTAACGTGAATGCATTAGATCAACTTGCAAATGTCCTCACGAAGTCATTACCTTGTCCTCGGTTTGAATTGTTGTGCTCTAAAATCTCTATTGAATATAGAATGTCGATTTTGAGGGGTCTATTAAGGAATATCCCACGAATACTCCTTCTAGATAATTCTCTCAAGATTTTATATCAAATAGATTGATTGTGTGTATCTTTAACTGATACATTCCGATATATATTTTGTAGATTAGGTTTAACATATAGCATGATTGTACATTATATATATTGGTTATTCGGTCATGTAAATCAAACAAACATAAAATCATTCTTTATAATACTTATATTAGAAGAATTAAATGGCTAGACCAGGTCATTTGCACTCAACCCCAACCCTCAGCTCTGATGAATCAGAGAGCCTATAAACAATCTTGCTCACCATGAATTAAACCCTATGAACAAACGTGTTAACCACATTGTAAAAAGATTTAAACATAATAAATGCTAGAAAAGACATTTAAGGAGGACTCCACGAGTTTTTTCCATATTGAGTTCAATCATTCATTCTCAATCATCTTCAACATTTAATTATTGTTTGACAATAGTTAGGCTAAACTCTAGCCACATTCATAAATAATTTAATTCGATAAAATGAAAATCAACAATTGGTGCTAGAAGGAGGACACTATTTTCCTCATCAATTCCATTTTCAAAGTGTATCTACCACCATAAATACTCAAATGTTTCTTCAAACCTTCAAGTAACCCCACTTTTCCAAAAATAAACCCTGTTCAAATTGAAAAACATAGTAATATCTACACTTTAGATAATTCCACCGTGCCCCAAAGGGATCATTTTCTCCGACAGTTGAATTAGGGTCCGCCAGCAACTAGCGCAAATATCAATCTAGGGGTCAACTCTCAAGACAATGGAAACTTCTGCCAGGCGATCGAGTACCTGGAATATGCCTTCATCGAGCTCAACAACAAGCTGCTCCGGCTCCACAAGGAAGCGGAGACCATCGAGACAAGGAATAAAGTGTTTGATCTCATATGACTAGAGCCCAATCCTTAGCCGCTGACAAGAACGACACATGGGATGAACAAAATAAAGAACCAAAGGGTTCTCGAAGATTGACCCAGATCATTCCCGCCTTGGAAAGAGAAACCACTGTCATGACCCTATTCATCACATCATTAGGAGGTCGGGGGGACAACTACATTACATAACTTTTGCTTGAACTCTCTATTGACCAGGAAGGATGATAGGATTCCATAGAGCACTAAAACTCACAACAGCTAATACTATCCCGCCTGGGAGAGAAGGGGCACGCGAGCCTCTGCAACAAAACCGCAATGCCCCAGCGTACACAAGGTTGGGTTTGTGCGATGACCTCTGCCCATATCTTTCCAGCTTGTCATGCTCAGTGTAGAAGCCAACAAAGTTGCACAATTGGCCAAATTGTTATCGACCTGGAAGAATAACTCACCTTAGGGGCCGTCGGCCCATATCTAAGTCACCAAAGTTAGCCTCTGTGAAGTATCATCCTGGAAGTTCTAACCTAATCTCTATTCAGGGTTCTAAATATCCCATTTTGTGAAGGACACACAGATCTGCAGGTCCACATTGTGGATGGACTCGGGAGAGGCTAGCGAGACTACTATGTGCCGCCATCTGGGATGTGTTGTCGATCATCTTTGGACAGATATTGGGCATGATCAAACACCGACAACCTCCATAGGGTCAAAGGCTATTCGAGGCTCCAAATCATGGGTGGCCTGGTCGATATAGGTTTATGTAGGTCTACAAAGATTTCAATGAAGGTAAAAGTCTAGAAGGGGGTGAATAGACTTTTAAAATAATTTTGCATGAGTTAATTAGACAAGCTGACATTCACAAAAAAATTTAAAATAACTAAGGGTGCTAGGTGTTAAGATCAAACTATAATCTTTCTACTAACTCTTAGTTGGTCAATTGGATACCTATCAAGCAGAACTAGGTACAAAATTGTGTTGGCCCTTTAACTCGTGTACGAAAACATTTTCATTAGAAAACTATATTTTTTTGTGAAGTCTACTTACTGGATGTGAAGCTAATAAGGTGAGCTGTGAATGTTTTATGGAATCAGATGAGTATGATAATTAATTATAAAGCAATAAATAATATATAACTATTTATAGTGGTTCGAAGACTCAAGTTCTACATCCACTCTTTCTAAACAAGCTGAGGTAATTTCAACACCATATGAATCTTGATTTAGAGTGTCAAGAGCCACTAGTCTAGTCTTTTTTCCTCTCGTAGGATTCAACTATCTATAATTTAATTTAGGTGAGTTTCAGTCCTCTACAACAAATCTTTCATTCAAGTCAACCACAACTTACTCAATTAACATAAACTATTAACTCTCGAAGATAGGGATTGAGATGTGGTCCCAACTGGGTGAGATTTGCGCACATGTTTAGCCTTGAAGCTAAGGATGAAAAGATCTCTCTAGGATTAGGATATAAACTTTTGAGCTTAGATACAAATGAACACCTAACAAGAAACCTAAGAATTTCTAGGCTTGAGGTTTCTCGCAAAATTTAAGGGTTGTGTTCATGAAAATTGCTTGAACATACAAATTACTCGTTCACTTAGAATATTTGTGGATGTTATCTATTGACTTGAATGTATTTTTGCACAAATTTAGCAATTAATACTAACCACAATAATATGTCGTGCATGTATTTTGACCAAGTAGTTATCAAACCCAAATGATTTAGGAGTACAGTGTGGCCCTAGTGCTTTGTGTCGGCATGTTATTGTGGAAGCGAGAAGAACAAACGAGAAAGAAAAATAAAACACTAAAGCAAATAAATAAAATAATAATAATAAAGGAGGTACCCGACTATATGAGGTAAAGGGGAGAGAAGTGCGAACTTAGGTGATGATCAAGTTGCAAAAATCAAACAAATGAATTAATAAAACTATCCTAGTTCATTAACTAACGAGTGATAGAAGCGATCACAAATATGTGTAGACCAATCCCTTTAGAGACCTTGGTGAACACGTGGATTAACTAACACCTAATTAAACTCATAGGCTCCTAACATCGTGAATACGTAGACACTTTTAACACGATTATCAATGTCTATGTTTCGTCTCTTCACTAAATACTTAAACAATCGTCTAAACATCTAATCTAATGATGGGGGATCTAAGAAATCAGCCCTCTCTTGGTTAAGTCAATTAATATTTTACTCAAATCGATTAATTAAATTTGTCACCTATATACTCAATCATGCATACCTAACTCTCGTTGCAATACATATAATGCAATATACAAGCTAATAAAATCAATAAATCAATTGAACTAACAAAACCAATCAATGTAAATAATCATCAACAACTAAAGAAATAAACTAAAAATAATTAGGTCAACACAATAAGCTCAATATTCACAATAATCTCATCACCTAGGAACATTAAGGTACTTTTTCATCAATTGATAATCCAAAATCTTGTAAAATAAAGGGTAAGTAATGATTGGAGTGAATTGATGCATGTTTTTGGGGTGTATTTTAGTGCAAAAAGTGATCAAAAGTGTTAGTTTTTATGCATAAATGTGTAGAGTATCACTTCTTTGCCTAAAAAGTATTACTTGATGTGTTTTTTATGTTTTTCGTCCGTTTTACAAGTAAATCGGTGGAATTTGGCCAAACCGAGAGTACTGACATTCTTAGGATGAAGAGACGATCGAGACAGATGAAAACAGGGGTCAGAGGTGGAGCCCGGGTCGAGAAAATTTCCTGGACTCGACCTCTGGTCGAGGTCCAGGGTCCTCGACCCGAGGGTGAAGGCAATAGATTGATATTCGAAAATTAGAGGCAGCCTCGACTCGAGGGCTGAGCCTCGAGTCGAGGGATGGGCAAAAAGCGGCAACCTCGACTCGAGGGAGAGGATTTTTCAGAAGATCGTTTATTTAAGGGGCAAAACAGAGCTTACCTCCATAACATTCCATAGAGCAGTTACCAGCGGTTTTGGGGCGATTTCTTAGGCCCCAAGCCAATTTTCCTTTGTAGGTAGAGTAGATTGTTAGAATTAAATTTAGATTTCAATTGTTGTTCCTTAGATTAGCATTAGATTAGCATTAGATTAGCATTTGTTCTCTTGTTTACTCAATTCAAGCTTGTAATTCATTTAGAGAAGAAGTGTATTGAAGACTCAAGCATTCCTATTTTTGTTGATTCAAGTCAATTGGTGATGTTCTTCCTCTCTTGTCATTTCAATTCCTTTATTGTTGTTATTAGATTGTTATTTGTGCAATTAGATTTTCTTCCCATGTATTTTGCTCTTGGCACCATGGGCTAACTCTCTTGTGCTTGGGTTAATTGAAATTGAGGATGATTTGATTGTCTATGCTTTGATTGTTGATGATTGTTGATCAATTGAGTTAGATTGCTTCCTAATTGTGATTCTCAATTGTGCTTCATGCAAAATTATCTCTTTAGATTAATGTTTGATCACCCTAGGAATAGGCGAGAGTTGAGCTAACGTGATCCGGGATTAATCGTGTTATAATTGTGTATGAATGTATGGATTGGGTGCTTCGGAATTGAGAGATTAGTTTCACTAAGGATACTCACATTAGGCATTGTGTTATTAATGGAGTGATTAATTTCATGATGGTTTTATGCTTTCTATCTTAGTTGATTTGCAATTTGATTCTATGATAGCTTGTTGATCAATGATTCCTTGATGGATGTTAGCCCTAGCACCCTCTCCCCCATTTATTGTTGTTGTTTAATTTTGCCTTTTAGGTGTTCGATCATTTACCTCTTTGTGTTGTTATGTTTATTTCTTGCATTTTTGTTGTGTTTTTGTTTCCAACCCCGCTTTGCAACAATAGTCATCGAGAACTTGTATTTTTAGGGCCCCACGTGCATACTTTTTCCCTTGGGTTCGATATACTTGGTTGTCTTAAAATCGCTTGCCCGATTCCTACAATCAAAATGGCGCCGTTACCGGAGAATTAGTTTTTGCACCTTAAGTGAGACTTAGGAATTGTTTGAAGTGGCTACTTGTTGCTTTTTGTTTTGTTGTTTTGTGGTTTGTTTTTGTGTGAATTTGATACTTGGCTATATTGTCTAGATGGAAGGATATGACTCATATGCGTGGAATTAAGAGTTTTATCAAGAGAGTATGGTGTATTCTCCACACTTTGAAGAATTTGGATACAATAATTGGAGGAGCTTTGATGATAATTCTCAATTGCAGCAAGTTCCATCCAATTATCAAGATTGGAGATGTGATGAAGTTCTTCCCCCACCTCAAGAGATGTTCTCATACTATGAGCATTATGATCAAACGTTCGATCCATGTTATGGAGTTGAATGTCCGGAAGGGGATTACTATGATGATGGGAGAAGCTATGAGTATGACTACCAAATGCCACAAGCTTCCTCTCATTATGAAGAATGGAGACTCCATAATGTGAGGGCTATATTAAAGGAGATGCTTGGAGTGTTGTTGAAAAAATTTGAGGAAGATGAACCGAGATGTGAAGAAATGCTTCCCTTGTATGAAAACATTTATGAGACCAAAGCATTGGTTGATTCAATAATAGAAGGGAACATGGAGATCACCGAAGCTCAATTTATGGTGTTAAAAAGTCAACTCAAATATTTTCTACTCCAAGTGAAGAACATAACTATCATGGAGAATCATCAAGAAGAAGGAGAGGAAGAAAATGAAAGTGAAGAAGAAGTAGTAGAGGGTCCAAGCAA
This sequence comes from Paraleonurus japonicus, assembly GCA_030762865.1. NCBI lineage: Eukaryota > Viridiplantae > Streptophyta > Magnoliopsida > Lamiales > Lamiaceae > Paraleonurus > Paraleonurus japonicus. The sequence continues at coordinate 25,970,845 of CM061057.1, read as the reverse complement.
GGAGGATGAAGAGGAAAATTTTCTTGTCAAAAGTGAGGAAGAGGAATGTCCATTGATGGACATGAGCAATAACGAACCCAAATTGATTGAAGATCTAGAAGCATCGAGTGAAGCCTTGAAGAATGAAATGAGCATTTCTATACCTTTAAACTCTTCTAATTGTACTTTTATTGATATTGATGCTTCTAATGATTTAATGTTACCTCTTGTGAATTTTGACTATAGGAAGGAATTGATGAAGTGCTTGGGCGTCCTTGAAAGAAAGGAATGGAGAAGAAGGATGGAGAGAGAGCAAGGGTGACAACCATGGATACTATGCATATCTATATGTGGTCGCCCTATCAATTATGTGAACCTCCTAGATTTTGAAGCTCAAAGGATGAGATATAATGGGAAGGAGGATCGCTATCCTTGGCCATTTCGATGAAAGAAGTGGAAGTGAACAAATAAGTCCGGCACAGGACAATAAAAATAGCGCTAGATGGGAGACAACCCATCCTTTTTATTGCTTTTGTGTGCTTTTTGTAGCTTTGTGTTTTTGTTTTATTTTTGGGAGAATTGGCTTGGTACTTAATTGCTCATGCTTAGGAGATTATGTTATCATGCTTTGGGATATATTTGGAGTATTGAGCTTATTGTTGATATCATGTGAAGTTGCATATATTTGTATCACTCTCATTCCAAACTTTGAATTTATGTTATCATTCAAGTTTGGGGGTGTTGATCGTTTATTGTCGAAATGCATCTCTTGATGGTAATGAATTGATGATTGTAGGTACACTCACTACATTGATTGGAAAATAGATCGAAATTGCAAGGAATTCAAGATCGAAAAGGAGGAAAAGCTTAAAAGTTGGTGAAAATGAGCAAAAAGGAACAGACCCCGGTCTCCTCGATCGAATGAGCGACCGAGCTTAAATCGAGGGACCAAAACGTTTAGTTTTTGCATATTTGGGTTCGTTGGGGTCGAATAGGTCATTTTTAGGAGTTTCGGGGGTCGGATCGGGTCCAAAAATCCGTAAAAATTCCCTGGACTCAATCCCGGGTTGAGGTGACTCAGGCCTCGGGTCGAGGGGTCATGCCTTAGTCAAATCTCGCAAAATCACTTATCCCTCGAGTCAAGGGTGGAGCCTCGAGTCGAGGAGGTCGAAATTTCTTATCCCTCGAGTCTAGGGTGGAGCCTCGAGTCGAGGCTGGCGGTATTTTTAAAAGTCGCGATTCAGCCTCAGAACCCAGTGCACGAGTCAAGGAGTTCACCTATTTTCCGATCCCCTTTCATCTCTAACCTAATTCCGACCACCTTGCGCTCAGTTTCCGGTCATACACCGATCTTTCACATCACATTCATCATACCTTGCATCAATTTCATATTTTGAGGGTTTTGAAGCATCAATTTGGGGATTTTTGAAGAGTAGCTTGGGTGTCTTGCATTTCCGTTCCTAGGCCGAAATTGTTGATTAAGGTACGTAATTCCTATTCCTCTGACTCTCTAATTCCGTCCTTGAATTGATTATTGCATGGGTGTGGATTAATTTATCCAATTATTTGCATTTGTTTGGAAGTTTCATTTGGGCATTTTTACAAACACCTTATGTGCATTGTATGTTGGACGAATTTTGAGCCTTTTGGATGGGTGATTTGAATTGTTTGATGAATTAGAAGCATGTCTAGGATTGTTGAGATGATATTGCTTATGCCTTTGTGAAATTTTGGCTTGAGAATGATTTTTGCATATTTGTGGGAATTCCTAGTGACAATATGATGGAAATTGGTCAAGTTTGAGATGATTGATGATAGAATTGCATAATTCATGATTGTATTTGTCTAGTTACTTGCTAGATGGCTATTTTTGTTGGACATTTTATTGAGCATAATTGCATAATTTTAGTGAGCTTATTAGTTGATGATAATTGTTAAGGCCATTTCTAGTTGAGTATGCATTTTTGGGGATTTATTGAGCATTTCTATTGGTCATATGTGCTTAGTTGGATATTTGACTAATTGTTGAGGCTTATTGCTTATTCACTAGGAATTTGTGGTATTTGTTATTTGTGATTTGAGTTGTGACTCTTGACTCGTTCATGTGCTTGATTGATATCATTTTACTCATATTGCTATTATTGGTTGCTGATTGTTGCCTTGGGAAATTTTTGCAGGAAAGATATTTAGAGGAGTAGATGGCCACAATTTTTCCGATAAGGAGTTCCGGAAGAGAGAAGAAGTCATTCGGTTCGCACACAAGATGCCCGCAGAGCTAGGGATTCAGTGGGATGATTATAAGTAGCGGAAGCACATCATTCTATATGCGGAGATCTACAACAAGGTGGTTAAGACCGGCCTTGTCGATCACAACTGTATGGCTTCCATGGGCATCGAGGAGGATATTACACGACTCTTTGAGCAGATCGGCATGGCAGGCTTCTTAGCTAAGAGGCCGAGGACCTATGATGAGAATCGTATTTTCTACCGATACACCGGAGCTCCGACTCAGGCCAGCAAGCAACGATATTTGCAAGAATTACAAGATAAATGGACTATTTCCAGCGACACTCCGGCTCGGGCCGGCAAGGGACGTCGGTTGCAAAATAATATTTGCTCAAGAAAGAACTATATTTCTCATATCTCTCAAATGAACTTATACAACTAGTTATATAGGCATCAATTCGACCTAACCAACTAACTAACACCTAACAACTTCAACCAACAACTAACAAGAAAATACAACTCTTGCAAAATAGTCCCAAATATGCAATACAAAAAGTTAAAGGACTAAATGCAGAATTCATGGCAATTCAATTTCTTGACTTGATTTCTAAGTTCGCATCATTCCCGGCCCCATAAAGAATATCCTTGTCCTCAAGGATAAGCTCCAGACCGGTCCATTATTTTTTGTTACGTCAAGTGAAGACAATAAGGTTTTTCCTCTATCGAAAATGAAAAATCGGTCATCCAAAGTTGAACGAAATCGTGTAAACATTTCGACTTCAGCCATCACTAATTTTTTCTTCATATTCCCATTCTTGACAATATCTTTCTTCGACTTCCCATTAATTATGAAAGCACCGCAAATTGGCCCAAGACTAGGTTCGTCGTTAGATATTCTTTTGAAGATTTCACAAACAACTAAAGTGCATTTTGGAACTTCATGATCATGCCAATTAGGATACTGAATATGCAAAATAGATGATGGCAGCTGCTCTGACTCTTTGCATTTGACTTCTAAGCATTTCCATATCAATGAAGTATTATCTGTTTGTATGGATTTAATTTCGATGCATATGTTGCCAAAAACTCTCTGTCCATCCTCCGCTTGGAAATAATCTACACACTTTAGTGTATGGTAATTGTCTACCAACCGAGTGATACAAATTCGATTCCACAAGATGTACTCACTTCCCCCTTCAATATCATTGATACAAATCAAATGCCCAAAGCTGTTGCCATGGATCAATCAATGCAGTAGATGACGGTTATCGTCAATCGAACCTTCGTCAAGATGAATTTCTCGTTCAAGTATACTATCAGAACCTGCTTCTTCATTGACATTTTCACCAACATCTTCACCAGTATTTCTTTTAACAACTCTACTTTCTTCCTTTTCAAGGTTTTCTTGCTTTAAACTTGCTTCCTTTAATTCCTCTTCCTTTTGCATGAAATCTTCATGATGATAACAAGAAAAATGCGGCAGTGTTTTCTTTGATTTCCTTAACGACGATTTAATTTTATTTGTTTGTTTTCGTCGCCTTACCTTCTCTAACTTCTCCGCCATCTTGATGATTTTCGTTATCCTCCTCTCGATGACCTCGAATCGATTTTCCAGGATCTCAATTCTTTCTCCGAGAGTGCCTGCACCATCCATCATTTTTTTTAAATTTTGAAGCGTGATTCTCATCGAAGATAGCTCTTAATGAAAGCACCAATTGATGAGAACCGTGTTTTCTACCGATACACCGGAGCTCTGACTCAGGCAGGCAAGCAACGATGTTTGCAAGAATTGCAAGATAAATGGACTATTTCCGGCAACACTCCGGCTCGGGCCAATAAGGGACCTCGGTTGCAAAATAATATTTGCTCAAGAAAGAACTATATTTCTCATATCCCTCAAATGAGCTTGTACAACTAGTTATATAGGCATCAATTCTACCTAACCAACTAACTAACACCTAACAACTTCAACCAACAACTAACAAGAAAATACAACTCTTGCAAAATAGTCCCAAATATGCAATACAAAAGGTTAAAGGACTAAATGCAGAATTCATGACAATTCAATTTCTTGACTTGATTTCTAAGTTCGCATCAACCTACTTGGGACTCACTTGGGGCTCACTCTCGAGTTCCTCTGTACAGTGAAGTTCAATAAGGCCAAAAAGGCAAAGTTTCCCCGGGCCATCACCTTTGAGTTGCTTGGCAACGAGTACACTTTGACTGTGAACGAGGACAATGAGATCATAGGGGCACCGACAGATCCCGATGATTCCCTACTTAACATCCGGAAAGAGTACAATGCCAAGAAGTTCTGGAGGAGGATTTCAGATTCAGGAGCACCGGATCAGCCTTAGTTCATTCCCGTGAAGTCGAAGAGCACCCGGAACCCGGTCATGAGGTATCTAGAGAAGATCCTCTCGAGCACTATATTTGCTAGATCAGAGGGAGGAGCCGTGGTATTTGAGGAGTTGTACGTGCTCTGGTGTTTTCTGCACGGGGTCAGATTTAATGCTGATGCATATCTGTGCTACTTATTTGAGACGGTGATGAGCACGAAGTTCAAGAAGATACACTTCGGAGGGATGATCACACTTATTGCCGAGCATCTCGGCATTCCTACACATAATATGTGAGCACTCGAGGGGCCCGATTTGACTACTGATACCATGAGGCGTATGAGGACTCTCAACCTCATTCGTAGGACTTGGTGCTTTCAGCAGCACCTAGGTGGCCGATTCCCTCTTCCCAACAAGAGGTTGACTATAGTTTTCGGGGCTCTAGGTTTTGTGACCATCAACCTCCGGATGTGGTCACAGAGACACACTAAGGTGATTGACGCATACCCCCGTGAGCACGGAGATGTCCTCTAGGATGATGATGATGAGGAGGAGGGAGGACAGCAGGCAGGATTAGGGTCCGGATCTGAGGACGAAGCTGAGGGTGCAGATGAAGGAGAAGAAGAGAAAGTTGAAGAGGAGGAGCAGGCACAGGAGCTGATACAGATGGACGAGGACTATTTGCTAGAGATCAATATGTACTGGCAGGACGAGATGCGGAGCCGAGAGTTCGAGGCCGGTAGCTCATCACAAAGGCAGTGGATCCTGACTGAGGAGATATGGGCTGACAGTCAGAGGATGACGCTCGAGTGCTTGACACGACAGGATGAGTGCTACCGTATGATGGAGGAGTCTCGTCGGTTCAATGAGGAGACGAGGAGGATGCAGGAGGAGTCTCTCAAGACTCAGCATCACATGTACGCACTCCTCCAGCAGATGAGCTCGTGGAATTTCGGGCCAGGTCACTACCCCCTCCTCCACCACAGCCGTCTGATTACTAGGGCTACTCCCCTACTTCCTTATCCCTATCCTCTTTTCATTTAGTTATCCTTTAGTATTCCTCTTGAGTGAATTGTATGAATTGATTATTGATTAGTTGGATTGTACTTGATGTTATGGATTTGATTTGATGATGCTTTGGATTCTATGATGGCTTGTATGGATGATAATTTTGATGGTTTGATCTTATTGAGCTTATTATCTTGTGATGATTATATTATATTGATCTCTTGAATTCCTTATATTCTGTGCTAGTTTTGTCTTGAGTTTAATTGTGGATTTATTGCATATCTTTTAGTATCATCTTGACATATTGAGTGTGCTTGAGATTATGTACATGTGCACTTGTGCTTAAATTGCAAGACCTTTTGGATTTTGATTTGATCATGAGTTGATTTGTTGGCTTGAAGCTAGCATGAGTGATAATTGTGTGAGGATGAATGTGATTGAAGATGCTTGATTCATTGCTCAATTTAAGCTCGTGAGCTTTTGTTCCTTTATAATCGTACATCTTATACGGTTGATATAATTTCTTTGTGAGTGCATCATTCTTGGATTTGTATGCTAGAACTTGCCTTTGGACTTGTTGATATTGATCTTTGTGTGATGTCATGAACATGATAAGAGGCCATGTTTGATATGATAAGTCACTTTGCCAAATTTTTCTCCACCAAAGACATTTGATTTCCTTAGTGAGCCATGTTGAGCCTGATTTCTTTATTCTTTGGCAAGCCAAGTGAAATTTAAACCATTTGCCTATTTTTATGAGCCTTATTGTACTATGTTTAGTAGAGCTTGAGTGTTGGCTATAGATGGTGGTTTGCTTGCAAAGTGTGGTGGAAAGATGATGAGCTAAGTGATGATGCTTGAAAGAAGAAAGAAAGGTTGTGAAAAAATTGAATTGTGAAGAAAATTGTGAACATGAAAAAAAAAATTCAATTTGTGAGCTTAAAAAAAAAAAAAAAAAAAAGCTCAAGTAAATGGTGGTGATTGATCTTTGAAGTGCAAAAGAGAGTGTTACTTGATGAAGATTGAATAGATGCGAATTGTGTTGCTTAGTTAACTTTCAAGTCTCTACTATTTGAGTCACTCTTACCCAAAAATATCCTACCCATTCCAAAGAGCCTACATTACAACCTAGAAGAAAGACCTCTTCGATTCTTGATTGAACACAAATGGTTTTGATTGAGATTGAGCCCATTGGCAAGCTTATGGTGTGCATGTTTGTGAATTCGATGATTGAGTGCATTGAACCTTTATACACTTGAGAGAAGAGTGAAACACTGCATGGAAGGAGCAATGTGTTAAGTGTTTGATGATGCATTTATTTAAGCATGATTCATCTTGATTGCTAGTGGATAGTTGCATTGATATTCATGATCATTGATGAGTTCGATAGTCTTATATTTCGGCTATGGTGCCATGCGATATAATTGCAATCAATACACTCCTTTGTGCTTATTTGCTACGTTGCTCGAGGACGAGCAACACTTCGAGTTTGGGGATATGATTGGAGTGAATTGATGCATGTTTTTGGGGTGAATTTTAGTGCAAAAAGTGATCAAAAGTGTTAGTTTTTGTGCATAAATGTGTAGAGTATCACTTCTTTGCCTAAAAAGTATTACTTGATGTGTTTTTGATGTTTTTCGCCCGTTTTACAGGTAAATCGATGGAATTTGGCCAAACCGAGAGTACCGGCATTCTTAGGATGAAGAGACGATTGAGACGGACGAAAACGGGGGTCAGAGGCGGAGCCCGGGTCGAGAAAATTCCCTGGACTCGATCTCTGGTCGAGGTCCCTGGGGTGAAGGCAATAGGCTGATATTAAAAAATTGGAGGCAGCCTTGACTCGAGGGAGAGGATTTTTCAGAAGTTCGTTTATTTAAGGGGCAAAACAGAGCTTACCTCTATAACATTCCATAGAGCAGTTACTAGCGGTTTTGGGGCGATTTCTTAGGCCCCAAGCCAATTTTCCTTTGTAGGTAGAGTAGATTGTTAGAATTAGATTTAGATTTCAATTATTGTTCCTTAGATTAGAATTAGATTAGTATATGATCTCTTGTTTACTCAATTCAAGCTTGTAATTCATTTGGAGAAGAAGTGTATTGAAGACTCAAGCATTCCTATTTTTGTTGATTCAAGTCAATTGGTGACGTTCTTCCTCTCTTGTCATTTCAATTCCTTTATTGTTGTTATTAGATTGTTATTTGTGCAATTAGATTTTCTTCTCATAGATTTTTCTCTTAGCACCATGGGCTAACTCTCTTGTGCTTGGGTTAATTGAAATTGAGGATGATTTGATTGTGTATGCTTTGATTGTTGATGATTGTTGATCAGTTGAGTTAGATTGCTTCCTAATTGTGATTCTCAATTGTGCTTCATGCAAAATTATCTCTTTAGATTAATGCTTGATCACCCTAGTAATAGGCGAGAGTTGAGCTAACGTGATCCAGGATTAATCGGGTTATAATTGTGTGTGAATGTATGGATTGAGTGCTTCGGAATCGAGAGATTAGTTGCACTAAGGATACTCACATTAGGTATTAATTTCATGATGGTTTTATGCTTTCTATCTTAGTTGATTTGCAATTTGATTCAATCATAGCTTGTTGATCAATGATTCCTTGATGGATGTTAGCCCTAGCACCCTCTCCCCCATTTATTGTTGTTGTTTGATTTTGCCTTTTAGGTGTTCGATCATTTGCCTCTTTGTGTTATTGAGTTTATTTCTTGTATTTTTGTTGTGTTTTTGTTTTCAAACCCGCTTTGCAACAATAGTCATCGAGAACTTGTATTTCTAGGGCCTCACGTGCATACTTTTTCCCTTGGGTTCGATATACTTAGTTATCTTAAAATCGCTTGCCCGATTCCTACAATCAAGTAAACAAATGAACTATTAATTGAAATCCCCTATATACTAATAGGGAGTTTTAAATTGCTTAGTTGTCATTTTCTCATTCATTTTGATGATGTGTCTTCTTTTCATTAAGTTTATATCCATGCTTTTAAATAGATTGTATTATGTGGCATCATAATATTGAGTAATGTGATGATGTGTCAATAAGTAATAAATTTTTTAAATTAAGAAAAACTTATGGAATGATTAATATTGGAAAATTTGACTAATTTAATAAATCTCTTAAAGTATATTATCTCAAAGTATTTCTCTTTATTAAAATTTGATATTATATAATTTTAAATTAATGTGATTATTTTACTTTATATAATATAATTCTAAATATGTGATTTCTCTTAAATCTTAATATTTAGTATAATTATTAATTCTTAAATCATAATATTGAGTATAATGATTACTTCTATTTATATCACAATTTTAAATAATATATAGGAGTATAAATATTATATTGATGTATTGAAAAATAAAATTCTATTTAAATACTTTATAAATTTGATGTATTGAAAAATAAAATTTTAAAATATACAGAAAAATTATTACATACTTTTATACATATATTAGTTGAATGTGTTTATTTTATAATATAAATATATTATTTTACACAATAAATTAATTATTATATATATATATATATATATATATATATTAGATAATATATTATGCTATCAATTTAATTTGAGAACAACCCACGTAAACGCGGGATACTAATCTAGTACAAGATAAAAGAAAGAGTACATCCTAAAAGACATCTTGTGGTTGCATCTTCACTTCAATCTTGAAGCCCAAAAATACTCATTTTCTCCCCCAAGTAAACACCCCACCTAATAGGTGTAAGTGTGTGTAGAGACTCTCAAAAATACTTTTTTTTTTTTTTTTTTTTTTTTATCGAGCAAAGGGTGACTCAAACCCATGACCATAGAATCATATGCAGTGAAGCTCTAACCACTTGAGGTATACTACTTCGTCAGATACTCTCAAAATACTAGCTCTAAAAATATCACTCTCTAAAAAATGTGAAAATGTATTTTGTGTGTTTTTTTCCCAATCGTTGCCCTCTGTTTTTTTTTTTTTTTTTTCATACTGAACACGCTTTTTGTTCCTTTAAGAGTCGCTGAACATCAAATTTCAAATGAAAGAAGCAAATTCTTTCCTTTTTTTTTCGTTTTGCGACTTTTCCCATTTTCCTTTCCTTTCCAAGCCGTGGGTCCATGCGTATTAATCTCCTCCCTGCTTTCTTTGAGTTAATGACATGATGATTGGCATCAAGTGAGCTACCACTTTCTTTTCTAGGCCCATGAAATTTGTATGAATTTTGGGACTTGAATAATTATTTTTTGAGTCCAATTATAATTTTTTCTTGTATTTTGCTCGACTCTTCAGTTCTCATTCAATTGAATTCACAAAATAATAGACTTGTATTTTGCTTCCAAAAATGTTCAATTCCTACAAAATAAACAAAACACTAAGGGGCGTTTAATTGAAAATTCATCAATGGGTATATGAATAAAAATGAATATAGAGCAAATATGGTGGTTAATGTGAACAAAAAATTATCAATAGTCACTACTTTTCCTCCTAAATAAGGTAATCATTACCCAATTTTGATTGATATTTTCCCCTCCTAAAATGATTTCTCCTCAATCATTTCCCTCCACTATCACTACAACCTTCTTTTGCTTCATTTTTTTCCAATATTGGAGCACAACATTTGTGATGTTACCATCATTGAAACAATTATTTCTTCAATATTCTAAGGGCATAGAGGAAAAAATATTTCATTCTCATTCTCATTGAAGAATGTACAACCAAGCGTCCCCTAAATTTTTGACAACAAAGCACAATTAGTATATTTAACGTAAATAATGCATGAATTTTAAACAATTATCACACTAATTATATATTTATACAAATTTCATGGAACACAAATGTGGAGATAAACAAGTATCAAAATATTGAGTGTGTCATGGTATCTAGATTGATAAGATCGTTGTCTTCTTTTTTTATGTTAGTGGAATGCAATTACATTCCTATCAACATTGAGTTTCTTTATAGTGTATATTAGGCTAGATTGTGAGTTATTTTCATATATATAGAAAGATCGTTTTGGTGGTGTAATATTACACTTTACACTTTATAGTGAAGATTACACTTATCTTAGCCGATAATCAGGACACAACCCCCACGGCGGCAGCCTCTTCCGGTAATTCTCTACCTCCCATCGTCCCCATCACTGCGCACCATCACCTTCCCATCAAACTCTCTCACAACAACTACCCTTCATGGAGAGCCCACCTTATCGCTCTCCTGCGCAGCCACAATCTCGTTGGTTTTATCGATGGATCGTCGGCATGCCCGTCGCTTCTTGCTAATGGGTCCAACGCCGATGCTGTTACACATTGGATACGGCAGGATCAACTGCTTCTTGCTGCCATCTTTGGCTCACTCACCGCGGACGTTCTTCCACTGGTATCATCTGCAGATACCGCCGCTGAGGCCTGGGGTGTTCTCACCCGACTTTTCGCGAGTCGCTCGCGCTCTCGTGTGAATCAATAGAAGAGTGAATTGTATCGTATCCAGATTAAAGATAGATCAATCACTGAGTACCTTCATTATGTGAAGGCAAAGGCGGATGAACTCGCCTTAATTGATCATCCGGTGAGTCCCGATGATCTAACTCTCTTTGTCATCAATGGTTTGGGGCCAGAATATGCCACCATTGTTGGTCCGATCCGAACGCGCGAGACTCCCTTGCGCTTTGAGGAACTGCACGACCTCCTCTTCGAGCATGAGTTATCGATCAAAAACCAGGAGGCTGCTCAACGTCTTCTACTCGCTACGGCGAATGCTGCTTCAACTCCACGTGGCCAGAATGGTTCGAACAAGGGTGGTGGTTCGAACAAGGGTGGCTACCGTGGTCCGTCGTCCTCCAACCGTGGGTCCTTCTCCAATGCTTCGTCTAATCGAGGGGGATCAAATCGAGGTGGCAACTCATCTTCTGGTCGTCGGCCTAATACTGGTTCTTCCAATTCTGGAGAACGTTCACCTGTAATCTGCCAGTTGTGTGGCTTCACTGGGCATGTGATTAGGGTAAAATTGCATATGATTTTAGGTCTTTATTATCTTGATTTGATGATGATTTATGGCTTAATTCATAATTAATTGGTCCAATTGCATTTAATTGTTGGATTTGGTGTTTTGAGTTGAAATTGCAGGTTTTAGCCCAACTTTGAGTGCAAATTGAGGTATGTTAACATTGTCAAATCAAGTGAGAAATTATATGATTAGAAAGAGGGCCGAGAGATGGTCGCAACGCAAAAAGAATTAGGTCATTCGGAGCTCGTGTGAAGAAAATATGATCGAACGAAGTTGAGACGGCGAAAAAGCACAACTGCCGCATGCACCCTTCGGATTAGGAAATATACCCACCAGCTGCACCCATGAAATTGATAAGTACACCCATATCGAGTTTTTTAAATCTGCGCTGCAGCAGAAGCAGCGAGGGGACATTAGTTTAGTTTAGAATTTTAGGGCTTTCTCTTCCTATTTTCTATACACATCATACACGCACAATCATTTTGATATACACTTTTTCCCTTTCTCCACACACAATCACACATAGTTAGGGTGTTCTTGAATTCTTTTTCAATTTCTTGCAAATTAGGTTTAGATTTTGGATTGATTCAAGTATTCAATACATTAAAGGTGACATCAAACCTTATTCTTTTAATTAATAGTGGATTCTTTTTCAATTATTATGCTTTCTTCCCTCTCAATTCTTTCATTTTTCATGGGTTTTCTTGAATTCATGATGATTGGCTAAATTCCTTTTGTGTTTGGGTGTGATGATCCTTGGATGATTTAATTGTGATGATCATGTGATTGGGTATTTCAATTGAAGAGGTGAATAATTATTCTATTGTGATTTGCATGATTCAATTGCTAGATTAGGTCTTGATCCTTCGTTAATTGATTTAATTTGCGCAAAGAGATTTGGTTTATTAAATTGATGCTTAGGTGTTAGGCTTGGTTTGGTAATTGAATTCAATATTGGATTAACGCAAGGAGACTTGGTTAATTTTCATTAGAACCTACATTAGAATACGTTAATTGCTTGAATTTATTTCTTGTGATTAAGTGAGGAGACTTAGGGTGTCGTCTCTAAACTATCTTACGTTCTTATTTGATGTATTAAACCTAGGCTTATCCAGTACGGTTGATATGTGATTTTATGCTAGATAGCTCCTATTATCCCTCGTTAATTGACACCCCGATCATGTGTGATTCGTAATTAAGGATTCCTTGGTGATTTGCACCCTAACACATCTTTCTCATATTTGATCTCTCTTGGTAATTTGTTCATTAGTTATTCTTAGTGGTTAATTTTAGATTTAAGTTTGCATACCCGAGCCCGACTCTATAATACCATGCCAACTCTTAGCTTTATGGATCCTAGCTCGACATAGTTCCTTTGGGTTCGATAACTTGGTTGTGTCTTAAATATACTTACTCAAAAAAGCTGCAATCAAAATGGCGCCGTTGCCGGGGAACTAATTAGAGTGCTAATAGGGACTTAGAGTTTGTTGAGTGGTGCTAGTAGAGTCATTTTTTTTATTCTTCTTATTTTTGTTTTGGTTTGTTGTTTTTTGGGAATTTGATACTTGCTCTTTTTGTAGCCTACGAAAGATGCAAGGAAGAGCTTAATTGCAAAGATGGATGGATATAACCAATACTCGTGGAATCCATACTATTACCAAAATAGTATGGTTTATCCTCCATACTATGAAGGATATGGCTACAATAATGGGAGAAGATATGAGTACGAATATCAAATTCCACAACCTTCTTCTCATTATCAAGATTGGAGAATCCATGAGGTGAGAGCTACCTTGAAGGAGTTGCTTGAGATATTGCTGAAGAGAATTGAGGAAGATGACTCAAGATTTGAAGAAATAATCACCTTGTATGAGAGCATCTATGAGGCAAAGAAAAGAGTTGATGTACTGATAGATGAGAACAGGGAGATTACCCAAGTTCAATTCACTGCTCTAATAAGTCATCTCAACTCTTTCCTAATCAAAGTCAAGCACATAACCATCATGGATAACCATCAAGAAGAAGGGGGTCCAAGCAAGAAGGATGAAACGGACGATTTCCTTGTCGAAAGTGATGAAGAGGAATGTCAATTGATTGACATGAGCAACAAGGAACAAGAAAATCTAGAAGCACCAAAGGAGGAATTGAAGAACGAAATGAGCATTTCTAAACCTCTTAACTCTTCAATTTGTACTTTAATTGATATTGATGCTTCTATTGATTTTATTTTACCTCTTGTAAATTTTGATTATAGGAAAGAACTGAAGAAATGCTTGGACATCCTTGGAGAAAAGAAATGGAGAGGGTTATTGGTGAGAAAGAAAGGAGGACAGCCATCAATAAAGTGCAAGGATGTGGATGATAGGTCTCTCCTACATATTTGCCTCCATGATTTCGAAGCTCAAAGGATGAGATACAATGGGAAGGAGGACCGATACCCGTGGCCATTTCGATAGGGGAGTATGAACTCATTGAGTTCCGTCCGGCATAGGACAATAAAAATAGCGCTGGATGGGAGACAACCCATCATTTACTTGCTTTCTTTTATTTTCGTTATTTATTGCTTTCAATAAGTGTGTTGTGTGTTGCTCTTCAGGAGGTCGAGGTGTACAAGTGAGGCTTGGTGAGGTTTACAAGCTTGAAGGAGAGGGTACTTGAAGACCTTTACGTACAACACCTTCTCTAGACTTGGACTTGTCTAAGTTTGGGGGAGGTGTGCCTCTTTTCATATTGTTCATTTCTTAGTAGGTAGTTGTGTGCAACTCAACTAGCTAACTATCTTACCAAACTTTTAATTGCTTAGCAATGAAAAAGTTTGGGGGGTGTGTAGTTTAGCAATTTTCGTTGCACCAACTTGCCTCTCATTAGCATGAGAAAATTTTTGTGAAGTTGGAGCTTATTTGTGGATTAATTGCTTATATTTGAGTCTTTCTTTATTGAGAGTAGTTGTAGAGAGCGTTGATATGAGAAAGGGTATATGATTGAGATTATGTTCATGAGCATGTGTACTTGATTGGTGGACATATTGACTTTTGATGTGATCATAAGTTGATATGTGGCTTGATGCTAGCTTGATGAATTGTTGTGTGATGATGGATGTGAGTGAGAATGCTTGATTCCTTGCTCATTTTTAAGCCTGTGAGCTTTTGTGCCTTTTAAATCGTACATTTTATACGGTTTGATTCCTTGTTGAGTGCATCGTTCATGAATTTGCATGCTAGAACTTGCCTAGAGACTTGTCAAAATTGAGTTTTGTGTGGATTTTGTGAATATGATAAGAGACCTTGTTTGTTTTGAAAGCCAAGTAGCCAAATTTGACCCCACCAAAAATATTGATTTCCCTAGTGAGCCAATTTGAGCCTAAAATCCTTATTTCTTTGGTAAGCTTGTGAAATTGAAGTCATTTTGTCTATCTTTATGAGCCTTTTTGTCCTAATGATTAGTAGAGCTTTGATTGTTGACAAAAGAATGGTGATTGAAAAGAAAAGTATGGTGGTTTGATTTGCTAAGTTGAGGAGAGAAAAAGAAAGAAAAAAGGTTGAAAAGAAAGAAAAAATTGAATTTTGGAAAAGATGAGAAAAATGATAGTGAAAAAAATTCAATTGAGTGCTTGAAAATGCAAGAAAAGTCTCAAAGGAGTTTGGTGGTGAATTATATTTGAGAAAAAATGAAAAAGAAAGAAAGAGTGATGATTGTTGAGATTTGAAGTGATTGAATTGTATTGCTTGATCAACTTTCATTTGCTCTTCTAATTGTTGAGTTACTTGTCCTAAAATTCACCCACCTTGTCCAAAGAGCCTACATTACAACCTTGAAAAAATCCTCTTTGATTCATGTTTGAAGCACAAAAATAAATAATTGAGATTGAGTCTATTGGCAAGCCTATGGTGTTCATTTTTGTGGAATGATGAGTGAGTGCATATATGTCCTTATACACTAGAGTGATGAGTGAAACACTCCATGGAAGGAGCATTGAATTGAGCATTTGAGTTTGAATTTGTCAAAACATGACATTTTTTAGTGCTAGTGAAAAGTTTGCATTGATACTTGTTCTCATTGAAGAGGTTTGATTGTCCTATTTCGTTCTAGTGCTCATTGAACATAATTGCAATCAATTTCACCCTAATGTGCTTATTTGTCTTGTTGTTTGAGGACAAACAACATCTTAAGTTTGGGGGAATTTGATTAGGGTAAAATTGCATATGATTTTAGGGCTTTATTATCTTGATTTGATGATGATTTATGGCTTAATTCATAATTAATTGGTCCAATTGCATTTAATTGTTGGATTTGGTGTTTTGAGTTGAAATTGCAGGTTTTAGCCCAACTTTGAGTGCAAATTGAGGTATGTTAACATTGCCAAATCAAGTGAGAAATTATATGATTAGAAAGAGGGCCGAGAGATGGTCGCAACGCAAAAAGAATTAGGTCATTCGGAGCTCGTGTGAAGAAAATATGATCGAACGAAGTTGAGACGGCGAAAAAGCACAACTGCCGCATGCACCCTTCAGATTAGGAAATATACCCACGAGCTACACCCATGAAATTGATAAGTACACCCCTATCGAGTTTTTTAAATCTGCGCTGCAGCAGAAGCAGCGAGGGGACATTAGTTTAGTTTAGAATTTTAGGGCTTTCTCTTCCTATTTTCTATACACATCATACACGCACAATCATTTTGATATACACTTTTTCCCTTTCTCCACACACAATCACACATAGTTAGGGTGTTCTTGAATTCTTTTTCAATTTCTTGCAAATTAGGTTTAGATTTTGGATTGATTCAAGTATTCAATACATTTAAGGTGACATCAAACCTTATTCTTTTAATTAATAGTGGATTCTTTTTCAATTATTATGCTTTCTTCCCTCTCAATTCTTTCATTTTTCATGAGTTTTCTTGAATTCATGATGATTGACTAAATTCCTTTTGTGTTTGGGTGTGATGATCCTTGGATGATTTAATTGTGATGATCATGTGATTGGGTATTTCAATTGTAGAGGTGAATAATTATTCTATTGTGATTTGCATGATTCAATTGCTAGATTAGGTCTTGATCCTTCGTTAATTGATTTAATTTGCGCAAAGAGATTTGGTTTATTAAATTGATGCTTAGGTGTTAGGCTTGGTTTGGTAATTGAATTCAATATTGGATTAACGCAAGGAGACTTGGTTAATTTTCATTAGAACCTACATTAGAATACGTTAATTGCCTGAATTTATTTCTTGTGATTAAGTGAGGAGACTTAGGGTGTCGTCTCTAAACTATCTTACGTTCTTATTTGATGTATTAAACCTAGGCTTATCCAGTACGGTTGATATGTGATTTTATGCTAGATAGCTCCTATTATCCCTCGTTAATTGACACCCCGATCATGTGTGATTCGTAATTAAGGATTCCTTGGTGATTTGCACCCTAACACATCTTTCTCATATTTGATCTCTCTTGGTAATTTGTTCATTAGTTATTCTTAGTGGTTAATTTTAGATTTAATTTTGCATACCCGAGCCCGACTCTATAATACCATGCCAACTCTTAGCTTTAGGGATCCTAGCTCGACATAGTTCCTTTGGGTTCGATAACTTGGTTGTGTCTTAAATATACTTACTCGAAAAAGCTGCAATCAGCATGCAGCCCCTACTTGCCGTCGTGTCCCTCACACGGCCAATTATGCCTCGTCTACTCCTTCGTCCCCTATGCATCCGTGGTTGGTTGATTCTGGAGCATCTCATAATCTCACTTCTGACTTGAATAATTTGTCGATCCATTCTGAATATGACGGCACAGATGAGGTTCATATCGCTGACGGTTCAGGGCTCCCTATTTCTCACACTGGTAAATTTGAACTTCATTTTCCTGCACGTACTTTTACTTTGGATAATGTTTTGTGTGTGCCGTCAGCCAATCAGAATTTACTTTCGGTCAGTCAGTTCACCAGGTCTAATAACGTGTCTATGGAATTCTTTCCCTCTTCTTATGTTGTTAAGGATCTGGCCACGGGGGCGCGTCTCATTAAGGGCTCGTGTCAGGATGGTGTGTATCGCTTGACTCCACCTGCTTCAAATAAATTTACTGCTTGTATGGGGGTTCGTGCTTCACCCTCTCAATGGCATGCTCGCCTAGGGCACCCATCTATGGATACTAGTTCTTTGTATATTAATAAATTTCATTTACCTGTTACGAATAAGTCCCTATTTGTGGGCAACGACTGTGTTTCTTGCCATCTGAGCAAGTCCCATAAATTGTCGTTCCGTACATCTTCTTTTAATGCAATGCATCCTTTACATTTCTTATATGCTGATGTGTGGGGCCCTGCGCCTGTGATATCTGTGGATGGTTCGAAATATTTTCTCCTAATTGTGGACCTGTTTACTCGATACTGCTGGGTGTACCCGTTGAATGCAAAGTCGCAGGTTTCTGAAATATTTCCGCATTTTTGTGTGCTTGTTGAAAAGCAGTTTGGCTACTCTATTCGTAATTTGTACTCAGATAATGGGGGGGGGGGGAGTTCACTGGTCTTCGCTCTTACTTAACTCAGTGTGGGATATCATGGCTCACTTCTGCTCCACATACGCCGCAGCAAAACGGCTTGGTTGAACGCCGTAATCGACATGTGCTCGAGGTTGCTCGTGCTCTTCTTCATCATGCTTCTCTGCCTCAATCCTTCTGGTCCTTTGCGATTCAGACCTCAGTCTATTTAATAAACCGAATGCCTACATCTATTCTTGCTAAAATCAGTCCGTTTGAGGCACTTTTTGGTTCACCTCCGAATTATACCAAACTCCGTGTTTTTGGGTGTCAATGCTTTCCTTGGTTGCGGCCGTACTTTCCTGGCAAGCTCACACCTCCATCTTTACCATGCATATTTGTCGGTTACTCAACATCTCAAAATGCTTACATGTGCTTCGACGCTTCCACTGGATGAACCTATCTCTCTCGTCATGTTCGCTTTGTTGAGGACGTATTTCCTGTGGTGCCATCACAAACCTTACCTGACTCGGTCCCCGCACCACCTGGCCTACATCTTTCCATATTGCCGAGCTTACCAACTCAGCATTCTTCTGAGCCTCCCGCGAATCCTTCACAAGAGGAGTCACCCCATCCTCCAACTCCTGTTGAACTGCCTTACCCAGCACCTCACCGTACTCATACCATGCGCACCCGCAGTCAAAACAACATCTATAAGCTAAAGCGCCTCTATGCTGCCACCAAACATCCTTTGCCTCCGCCTACTGAGCCTTCTACTGTCCGTGAAGCTCTTAGTTCTCCGCCATGGCGGGCGGCGATGTCGGAGGAGTTTACTGCCCTTCAGAAATTTGGTACTTGGGACTTAGTTCCACCGCCTACAAATGGTAACATCATTGGTTGCAAATGGGTTTTTCGTCTGAAACATAAACCTGATGGTTCGATTGACAAGTACAAAGCCCGTCTTGTTGCTAAAGGTTTCCATCAGCGTCCAGGAATTGATTTTAAGGAAACCTTTAGTCCTGTTGTCAAACCTGCAACCATTCGCACTGTTTTATCAGTTGCCCTCCAGTCAAAATGGCCACTTCGTCAGTTGGATGTGAGCAATGCTTTCCTGCATGGCCAGTTGGATGTCCCCGTCTACATGTCTCAGCCGCCGGGTTTCAAAGACACTGCCTTTCCGTCGCATGTGTGTCTTCTTCGCCGTACTTTGTATGGTTTACGGCAGGCTCCCAGGGCTTGGTATAATGCATTACGTTCCGCCCTTCTCTCATTTGGGATGACCCAGTCAACGGCTGATTCGTCATTATTTACTCTTTGTCAGGGTACAACACGTCTGTTTGTGCTAGCCTATGTTGATGACTTAATTGTTACGGGGTCATGTGATAAGTTTGTTGCCTCGCTTACGTCTCATCTTCAGCAGGCTTTCCTCGTCAAGGATCTTGGTCCCCTTACGTACTTTCTTGGTATTGAGGTTGCTCACTGTCAGGAGGGGCTATTCCTGTCTCAACATAAATATACGGTGGATCTTTTGCGACGATTCAAACTTGATGGTGTTAAACCTGTGAGTACACCAATGGCATCCAAGCAGTCTACTATCTCCGGCTCTACTGATACATCTGAGTACCGTAGTGCCATTGGTGGTCTTCAATATCTCACCATGACTCGCCCAGATATTGCCTTCACCGTTAACAGATTGGCTCAGCACATGGCTTCTCCTTTGGCCTCCCATTGGGACGACGTCAAACGACTCATTCGGTATCTCAAGGGTACCTTGCATCATGGGCTCTTATTACGTCGTTCATCGTCTCTCCACATTACTGCCTTTACTGACTCAGACTTTGGGGGTGACTTGGTTGATGGAAAGTCCACTTCGGCCTATATTGTTTTTCTTGGCTCCAATCCAATCTCCTGGCGGTCTCGTAAGCAACGAGGCGTAGCTCGATCTTCTACTGAGTCCGAATACCGGGCCTTGGCCGCGGCAGCATCTGAAGTATGTTGGCTTCATCACTTGTTTGCAGATCTTGGCTTGCCGGCCTTATCGCCCCCTCGAATCCTTTGTGATAATATGGGGGCTACCCGCCTTGCCCTCAACCCGGTTCAACATTCCCGCATGAAACATATTGCGATCGATCTACATTTTGTTCGTGACCTCGCTTCCAAAGGACGGTTGTCTGTATCGTATGTTCGCACTGAAGATCAACTTGCCGATCTTCTCACCAAACCACTTGCCCGAGCTCGTTTTTCAGCTGCTTTGTTCCAAAATTTCTGTTGCTGATGGAACGTCAATTTTGCGGGGGCGTATTAGGAATGATTCAATTACTTGATATCAGTCTTTCAATTAATTTCTTCTGATACGTTTTGTAATTAAGGAAAGATTTAATTGTATATTTTCCCACTTAATTTATTTGACTAAATCTCTGTAATTCCTCTATAATAGAGGCTCACTTCTGTATTATTGAATTATTCAACTCAGAAATACTTATCTTATAAAGATTTCGTCATGAGGCATGTTTGTACAAACTTTTGATTCTGTTTGCAACGTGTTTTTAAATCTTTCACTTGAATGTTTCAACATTTTGGACGTCCTCTAAAAAAACACTCACGCACATTTTTATTTGGCAAAATTTCGTTGAAATTATGAACAATTGATTTTTGGAATATTTTTGCCAAAAGTAAGGTGGATTTTTATTAAAAGAAATTGAAATATCTACACTTTTTAGATAAAATTTTGCCGAAATCTAGAACAAATTTTAAATAATTAGGATTGAATATTGAAAAAAAAAGGTGAACCTGTTGGGTCCCTTTAGAACGAGTTTAAACACAAAAACAAGATACCCTCTAGTGATAATCTAGAAGGGGGGGATGAATAGATTATCAAAACTTTTGCAAGTTTAGATGATCTATTAACTCCTAACTCAGATTTACAGCGGAAATAAATTTTGTTTATACTCAATTCAATTAGGATCTAAAGCCTTTTCAGATATCAAATTTGTTGTCAAGAAATAATCAACGAAAACAAGCAAATAAGCAGTAAGAAGAAATAACACCAGATTTATAGTGGTTCGGATCAAACGATCCTACGTCCACTCTCCTTCTTCGAATCTTGAAGAAGGGCCTTCACTTACTTACTTCCTTTTTTCTTGCTACCTTACTTACAATGATGAATCTTCAGCCTTACAATGAATCTTCCTAACTTCTGAATATCTATGGCTTGAAGATCGAATGAAAAAGTGTTCTATAAACACTAAGAACTGAAGAACGTATAAAACGTTCTTGAATGTGTGTAATTCTTTGTTGCTTGTGTATACAAAGTATGATGAAGAGTGCTAAGTGTCAAAGTTAATTCTAAATAGATTTCTATTTCTATTTATAGAGAACTCCTCTTGGCAGTTGTAACTTCCTTGAATTCAGTTTGTTGAAAGTTGTAACTGATTAACTAATTCTTGAAACTGCTTCTTATTTGGTTGTAACTGATTCTTGAATTTAACTAACTCTTTTAGCTTGTCTGATTCTTGCCCTGTCTTGAATCTCCACCTTGACTGATATTCTACTCTGTCTTGAATCTCCACCTTGACTGATTTTCTACTCTGTCTTGAATCTCCACCTTGACTGATTTTCTACTCTGTCTTGAATCTCCACCTTGACTGATTTTCTACTCTGTCTGATTCTCTATCTGATCTTCTACCTCGTCTGGTTCCATCATCGTCTGTTTTCTGTTCTTGTCTCTATCTGACTTCTTTCAAAACAATCCTATCTTATTTCTATACTTAGTCTATATAAAGTTTTTATTACATCAGCTGACTATACATTGTCTTCAGCTGGTCATCTTACTTTACACTTTTAACACATCAAAACTAAATACAAATTTCTTTTCCTAACAATTTCCCCCTTTTTGATGATGTTAAAACTCAGCTCAAGAAAAGAAATGTTAGTAATCTTAAAAATGTAAAATAAGCAATTAAATCACATAATCAGATAACTAGAACAATTATTGCTATAACAGATGATCAGAAAATCATGAATCAGATAATCAGAACAATTTGATTACATAATCAGATATTTAAGAGTTAGAAAATGAATCAATATACTTCAGAAATCAAGAGGTTAATCAGATTAGTTTTTAGAAAAACAACAAAGATTGAGAGTAGATCAA
The DNA here is from genome assembly GCA_030762865.1 of Paraleonurus japonicus. Classification (NCBI taxonomy): domain Eukaryota; kingdom Viridiplantae; phylum Streptophyta; class Magnoliopsida; order Lamiales; family Lamiaceae; genus Paraleonurus; species Paraleonurus japonicus. The sequence continues at coordinate 25,948,669 of CM061057.1, read as the reverse complement.
AAATTTATTCAAGATTTGCATCAGTCATCATGTATGTCACACAAAAACAGATAAGATGAGATAAGTAGAAGACTAGTCATACCACCTATTTTCTTCTGGAACATTTAGCGAGTCAAAGACCCGCTTCTTAAGTGAAATAGTTTCACCTCCTCTCGCTAGATCATTTGTGGCTTCGCTTTGATTATCAGCTGCTTAATCTTCTCAAGATCCAAATGACCATCACTGTTAGAGGGGGTTCCATCTTGAGAATAAGCTGGTGCGACTACGTCTGAGTTGAATTCATCATTTGCCAGGTTGATAAGATATTGATACATCTGGGGGTCCTTCTCTTCCAGCCAATTATGGAAAGCTTCGTCTTCATCGAGTCCCCACTTAATCACTTTGCAGACATGAAACTGGAAAATCCAGTCCACTTCGAATGGCCTCCACCTTGCCTGATCTGCCATTAATAACACTTCTTTGGGAACTACTTCGCTTCGATGATATGGCCTAAGGACTTCTTCCCCTTGCTCATCTGTTATCTTCTGAACCCATCGTCTAAGAGATCGATCATAGTATTTTCCTGCTGCCTTCTCCTGCTCTCTTCTCCTCTTAGCCTCCCTTCTCTTATACTTCTCCTGCTCATCTCTTTTCCTTTTTCTGATTTTTTCCTCTGCATCTATCTCAGCTTGTGATTTCTTTGGAACTTGAGCTGTTCTAGATGATCCAGAAGGAGATGTAATTTGAGCTTGAGCTTGAGCAGGTTCTTGCACAGGGGCTTCTCTTGTGGGTTCAGTTCTTGTCTTCCTTACAACCTTTTCTCTCTTCTCCTCAGATTTCTTCTCTTCTGCTTTTAACATTTCTTCAGACAACTCTTCAATTTTCATGCTCAAAGCCATGATCTTATCTTCTTGCTCGTCTACTCTTTTCTTGAGCGCACTATCTTCCCCCTTTTTAGCATCAGCAAATCTAGTATTGCAGATAGTGGCTACTTGCTCAATTTGGCTTAACAGCTCTTCTCGTACATACCCCGTCTTATGATCAAGCTGGTCATATCTCTTCTTTTGTCCGACCTCAGCTCGTCTAAACTCATCATCCATGAATTGCTTAATGCTCGTCGTCTGCCTATCCTTTTCTAGAGCAAGCTGCATCTTTAGGACTTGATGAAATGATGCCTCTTTGGCTTTCCATGCTTCTCTTACTTGCTCCTCAACTGAATCTTTGATCTCAACAAAGGCAGAACGAACATACTGTTTTACCCATTCATCCTGTGAGTTCATCTCCTTAGCAACTGTCGTCTTAACTGCAGCCATCTGTTCCTCATGTCTTATTCCAGAGTAGTGTAGATCAATCTTGGTTTTCTCATGAATTGCAGCTTCTACATTCTCCTTGATTGATGATGAGATGACATTTGGAACTAGTTGAAAAGCATTCAGACAGGCAGTCTTCAAATTTTGAACTTCAGCTTTTAATGCATCTATTTCGGATACAGACACAGATGTGGAGGGCATGGTCTGCTCACCAGAAATATTTATTTCTTCAAATTCAGGTTCGGGTTGCACCTCAACAGTCTGCTCTGTTTGTGCCTCCTCAGCTGTATCCATCCCAGCTGGCTCATCGGCAGCTCCACCTATCACTTCCTCCACCTTTTCCTCCTCCATACCAATATCTTCTTTCCTTTGCTCTTCCTCCTTCTCAGCTGATTTCATCTCCTCTGGAGTCTCATCTCCAAGATATACTCGTTGTAGAATGTAATCAACAAAGGCATTTTCAGTGAGTATATCTTGGAATGATTTCAGCTTTGCTTTCTTGAGAACCTCCTTCTCCCAGATGGCTAAATTGTTTCCTCCTGCCTCAGCTATTAGAATAGTTGTCTCCTCAAAAGATCCAAGCCTGAGTCTCCTCAACAGATAGACATCAATAAGCTCTTTCAACAGCTCAGGCTCATCTTTGAGAGTGGACTCTTGTCTGAGAAGGAACTTTTTCCCAAGGATTCGGAGTGAGGTCTCAGTTGGTCCTAATTCTCCAGATGGATTTGGTAGGTTTAGGAAAAGATTTGGTTCAGATGAGGTTGTGGGTAGGAAAGAGAATGGATCATAGAAAGTTTGGGTGGGTGTTGGACTTATGGGAGTGGGCCGTTTTAGAGGCTCAGAAGCAGCGGCCTTGTCTGCTTCTTCATTGCCATATGAATAAAACACTTACAACCAAATATATGAAAATATGAAATTTTTGGTATTCTGCCTTTCCATATTTCATAAGGAGTCTTGCATTTATCTTTCACAATTAAACACCTATTTTGAACAAAACATGCAGTATTAATGGCTTCTGCCCAAAACCTGTGTGGAGTGTCATATTCAGATAACATAGTCCTTGCAGCTTCTTTCAAGGTTCTGTTTCTCCTTTCTACCACTCCATTTTGCTGGGGTGTTCTTGCAGATGATGTTTCATGTGCTATACCATTCTCAGTACAATAGTTAGTAACAAACGAGTTTAGGAACTCAGTACCTTTATCACTTCTAATCTTGACAATATTTAGTCCTTTTTCATTTTGAATTCTTTTGAGAAATTCTGGAATTTTTGTTACAGTCTCATTCTTTTTGTACAAGAAAATAACCCAAGTGAATCTAGAAAAATCATCTATAATCACTAAAGTATACTTTCTTCCACTAAAACTTAGAGGTGTAACTGGACCAAAAAGATCCATGTGTAAAAGTTCCAGAATCCTTTCAGAAACAGGACCATTTATTGTTTTGAAAGAAGTTTTGGTTTGTTTTCCTTTTTGACAAGCATCACAAACATGATTTTTAGAAAATATTTTATCTGGAAGTCCTTTGACTAAAGATTTTCTTGCTACTTTGTTAAGAGTTTTGAAATTTAAATGACTAAGACGTTTATGCCATAGCCAACTTAAATCTTCTGAACTCTTAGCAATAAGACAAGTATCATTAGAGCAACTTTTGAAATTTGCAATATAGATATTACCTCGTCTGACTCCAGTAAGTAAAATATTCTCATTTAAACCATCCAAAATAAAACATGCATCATGAGTGAATTTAACACAATATCCTTTGTCACAAAATTGAGATACAGACAGTAAACTATGTTTCAAACCTTCCACAAAATATACTTCATTAACCTGAATATCTCCAATCATCAAAGTTCCAACTCCTTTGGTTAGACCAAAATTGTTGTCACCGAACATTACTCGAGGTCCATCTATTGTCTGATAGTTAGAAAGAAGTCTTTTCTCATAAGTCATATGCTTAGAACATCCTGTCTATATACCAGATGACTTCAAGAACATCTTGCTCAACTATCTCCTTATCCTTCTGCAATCACAAATTAATTCTTAGGTACCCTTTGTGTATTGGGTCCTTTTTCGTCAAGTTGATACTTAGGTATCCAAATAAAAACATCCAAATTTTTCAGAACCAATGATTGGATTTTGCAACCATATCTATCCACTAATATTAGACTATCTAGATCAATTTTGTTTAATTGATCTCTAGTGATTGTCTTATATCTTGGAAAGAATGGATAACACTTGCTTCTTCCATCAAAACCATTATACTTTGGAAACAACTTTGATTTAGTCTTTAGATTTCTCTTGAATACATTTCTCCTTATCTGTATTTTCTCCTTTGATATATCAGATGGGGTGACTTGCTCCTTTGATTTCTTTGGACTAATTTCTGTTTTTTTCATAGTCTTAGTGGCTTTGATAAAAACTCTAGGTTTGATAGGATCATTTTTCGTGTTTCTATCAAAACCCAATCCTGTCTTATCACTAGGCTTCTGAGAAATACTGAAGATATTATCAATTGTAGACTGAGAGTTATTAAGATGTCCTAACTTGAGATTTAAATCTCTGTTAGTCCTTTTAAAATTCTCATTCTTCATATTGATATTTGAAAATTTAGCTTTTAAAGAACTCAATTCTTTTTCCAACTCATTGATTTTCTCAGATGAGGAACTAGTAGAAGTCTTTGATTGACATTCCCCCTTGAATGTACAATCTATATTCTTCCTTGTCCCTGTCTGATATTCCTTTGTTAGACTAAGAATTTGATCCTTTAAACTTAAATTTTCAGTCTCTATCTGTTTATAAGCAGATAAAGCTGTCTTCAGATCTTTTAGAAGTTTATTAATAAGACATGAATCAGATTCAGACAAGTTATCATTATCATTGTCTGAAGATGAGTAGTAGTTTACCTCCTTAGCCATTAGGCAAATGTCATTGTCTGATCCGAAACTGGATGAGGATGAGGATGATGATGTCTCATGTGTTTCCTCTTTTTCAGCCAAAAGAGCTCGTTGATCTGCATACCTCCTATCCCGTTTCTTCCTCTTTTCTTCTCTTTCTCTAGGAGTGAGTTGAGGACAATCATAGCTAAAATGACCAGGTTTATTGCAGGTATAACAGATATCTCCTCTTTCTGACTTTGGACTACTCTCACCTCGTCTTATTGGTGATTTGAATCTTTTCACGGAATCCTTCTTTTTGTCATTGTCTGAATACTTCTCTTCCTTGTCTGATTTATAATTTTGACGATTAAACCTATCTCTCTTATTCCTTTTATACTTCATCTTGAGTCTCTCATATCGTCTGATCAATAAAGCCATTTCCTCTTTTACTGACAAATCTGATGCTTTTGAAATCTTGTCAGAATCTTCTTGATGAAGAAATGCCACAGTCTTTACAGAAGTAGATGACTCTGCCTCGTCTTCTTCATCTTCAATTTGTATATCATATTCCAAGGCTTTCAGATGAGAAAATAGAGTATGATGTGAAATAGATGACAGATTCTGTGTAGCTTTGAGGATATTTGCTTTTTCTCTCCATCTTTTGCTTAATGATCTGAGCACCTTATTATTAATTTCTTTCTCAGAATAGATTTTTCCCAAATCAGCAGCTTTGTTCACCAAATTGGTCAATCTTACATCCAACTGATCCACAGTTTCTCCATCTTTCATCTTGAATGTATCAAATGCATGTAAAACTGATTGCAACTTGTTTTTCTTTAACTCCGCTCGACCCTTCACAAACATTTGCAAGAGTCTTCCACATATCCTTAGCAGTTTTACATCTCTTTACCTTTTCTATCCAGTCTTTGCTCAACGTCTCTATAATTTCTGTCCTTGCTACCTGATCCAAATTGTGAATCTTCCTTTCATCATTTGTCAAATCAGCACTTTTCTTTTCTTGTTGACTTCTTGTAGTAGAAGATTCAGCTCCAGTACTAACAACTCCATGGTAGAATTTTATTGGGCCTTCCTCAAGAACCTCTTCCATACGGTCATGAATGGCCTTTAAATGATTCTCCATTCTCGAACTTCCAAGTAATCATATTCCTCTATAGAAAAATCGGTAAACTCTCGGATTTCTTACTTTTAACGAGAAGACATCGTAATTCAAGATGCTAAAAGACAACTTATCGAAATGTTAGTGACACAAAGAATAAGGAATCGATTTCAATGAAAACTCAGATATTTCAAAAACTCAGATATTTCAAGACCACAAATCTTTATCAGAACAGCTTAACACTGCTTTGATACCACTTGTTGGGTCCCTTTAGAACGAGTTTAAACACAAAAACAAGATACCCTCTAGTGATAATCTAGAAGGGGGGGATGAATAGATTATCAAAACTTTTGCAAGTTTAGATGATCTATTAACTCCTAACTCAGATTTACAGCGGAAATAAATTTTGTTTATACTCTATTCAATTAGGATCTAAAGCCTTTTCAGATATCAAATTTGTTGTCAAGAAATAATCAACGAAAACAAGCAAATAAGCAGTAAGAAGAAATAACACCAGATTTATAGTGGTTCGGATCAAACGATCCTACGTCCACTCTCCTTCTTCGAATCTTGAAGAAGGGCCTTCACTTACTTACTTCCTTTTTTCTTGCTACCTTACTTACAATGATGAATCTTCAGCCTTACAATGAATCTTCCTAACTTCTGAATATCTATGGCTTGAAGATCGAATGAAAAAGTGTTCTATAAACACTAAGAACTGAAGAACGTATAAAACGTTCTTGAATGTGTGTAATTCTTTGTTGCTTGTGTATACAAAGTATGATGAAGAGTGCTAAGTGTCAAAGTTAATTCTAAATAGATTTCTATTTCTATTTATAGAGAACTCCTCTTGGCAGTTGTAACTTCCTTGAATTCAGTTTGTTGAAAGTTGTAACTGATTAACTAATTCTTGAAACTGCTTCTTATTTGGTTGTAACTGATTCTTGAATTTAACTAACTCTTTTAGCTTGTCTGATTCTTGCCCTGTCTTGAATCTCCACCTTGACTGATATTCTACTCTGTCTTGAATCTCCACCTTGACTGATTTTCTACTCTGTCTTGAATCTCCACCTTGACTGATTTTCTACTCTGTCTTGAATCTCCACCTTGTGATTTTCTACTCTGTCGATTCTCTATCTCGATCTTCTACCTAAATCTGGGTTCCATCATCGTCTGCATTTTTCGTTCTTGTCTCTATCTGACTTCTTTCAAAACAATCCTATCTTATTTCTATACTTAGTCTATATAAAGTTTTTATTACATCAGCTGACTATACATTGTCTTCAGCTGGTCATCTTACTTTACACTTTTAACACATCAAAACTAAATACAAATTTCTTTTCCTAACAGAACCATTGAACATTGTACTTGCTATCTCCTTCAAAGGCCCGAATGCTGGTGGATGCAAATCTTAAAAAAAAAAAATCTTAAAATCTATCAACCAAACAAAAAACTATATACCCATGAATACTATAGTCAAATATCTAACAAAAACTTGTGGGTCCATCGTCGTCGTCAATCTTCTTCCTCTACACTCTCTCTTATGGTTTGTGTATGGGGGGAGATGGGGATGGGGATGTATTGGTTTGTTTTGAAATGAAATGAAATGAGAGGAGAAAAACAAATATAAGAAGGCGTATCTATTAATATCTAAAAGATCAGGTGGGTGAACTAATCCAGAGGTGTATCTTCTAAGTACCGAGGTGTATATAATTGGTCCATTCTTTAAATTCATAATCGTTATGGACCAAACTTTAGAAGTCCAATTTATTCGTTACTACAAAGGACAAACTATGCTGAAATGTTTACTTTCAAGAAGACAGGCCTCAAATATAAGTCATCATGGCCCAAAATTAAGAGTGGGTCTTCTTCTTTTCAAAAAAAAAAAAAAAAAAAAAAAAAGAGTGGGTCTTCTTATTTATACTAGTACTGTCTAATGAATAATTTATTTTGTATTTTCAATAATATTAATATTTTACTATAAAATTTAATCAATAATACAATAATTAGTGTGTGAAAAATCAATAAATCATAAAACAAACATAAATTTTGTAGATAATAAAATTTTTATTTAACAAATATCTCAAAAATTAAAGATTTCTAAAAACTTCACGGAATACGACATTCTTTCTCTTATTACCATTATTACCATTACCATTATACAATAAGATCTTCAAACCACCTCGATTAGTAATCCTTGAAGTTACAATGTATACAGTTGACCATAATTGAATACTGGTTTCTTCAAAAATAATCGATGTGGGAGAATTGGGTAAATTGCATTTTTATCCCAAGAGAATGAGTGGTTTGCAAAATGGTCCTTTTTTGACACTTTTGGTCCCGTAGTTTTTTTGACATTTTTAGTCCGAAAAAATTTGCAGTTTTGGTCCCAAGAGAATGAGATAAAATTGCAGTTTTGGTCCTAAAAAATAATGGTTGGGGCTATTTTTGCAAAAATATAGACCAAAAAAGAACGTGGGACTAACATTGTCATTGAAAAATTATCATGGGACCAAAACTACAATTTTCCCTAGGAGAATTATATGATATAATTAATGGACACTATATGCGCTGAAATTTAAAGGGCAACCTTGCATCCGAATGAATTAATGATAGTTTTGGTATCAAAAACCAATTCACAAGCACTTCAATCGAGTAATCACCAACCTAATAGTAAAATTAAAAATTAAAAATTGACATAAATATTAAATATATTATTGTTAACAAATATAATTATAAATCTTAAATAAACTATAAATAAATAACATTAATAAAAAAATTTTACCTCGTTCCATTACATAACCCCTTCGAATGATCAATGTTCCTTAACAACATTACTGGCGTACCAATTTTCAAACTGGTTTTATGATCAGGCACGCCAGAGCATTTTAGAGTGTTCAAAAATTCTAGAGTACAGACATTGTTACATATTGTGACGCCCTAATTTTTAAAGACTTAGATTTTAAATAAGTAATAGAAATTAAAAGATTTGAGGCGTCAAATTTAATTTTGGAATAAAACAACGATAAATTTTATATGAAAGAGTTAACGTCTAATTTTTCAAAAGTGAAATAATGTTACGGCGGAAACGTAAACATTTAAATAATTTCTAGGAAAAACATAAATTCCTAAGTTCAACATAAATTCATTAGTTAAATAAATAGTAAAAGTAAAAGCATGAGCATGATGTCCCTCGTCATCACTCCTCGCCGTCCAGCTCATTACCTGAAATGGGTTTATTGGGGGGTGAGTATGCAAGCACACTCAGCGGAGATAAAATTTATTCAAAATTTAATACACAAGTAAAAACATGATAATCAACTAAAATTTAATAAATTCACATGAACTTTGCCAATAATAAACTTTGCCATTGATACTTTGCCACTTTGCCAATAATACTTTGCCAACATAGAAATGGAGTTGTGAGCCTTCCCAAAGCCATTTAAAGACTCTGGTATTCTCACACGTAGAATGGAGCACGGCGGGTTAAACCCGAAGATCCGTCGATCCCGGACCACATTAGGGCCCCTGGCTATTAGACTTTGCCATTGAGCACGGCGGGATACACCCGAAGACCCGTCAGTCCCGGACCTCATAAGGGCCCCTGGCTATTAGAATAACATGGAATAATAAAATTTCAAGCAGATAATCACATAATTTACAGTAGGCATTAAACATTGAATAAAACATGCAATACTCTACGATACCACTGTAGAGCTTAGAGCAATTAAATCCCCACCTTAATGATCACTGCAGGAGTGTAACAAAATAGCCTCGTAAAATTAGCCTTCGTAACTTTCGTCACCTAGCATTAATAATTATTTACAATTAGCACATATCCTAATCAAATTTTCAAGAGGGCTAATGGTCTTAGTTATGCATTTATTATAAATTTGTGAATCAAATTGCAAGGGTCTCAAGCAGTTGGGGACTTAATTATAAAAAATTATAAATTAATTTAAGATAATTCAAATCCCTAAATTAAAACTCTAATTCCCAAAATATACCTAAACTAATTTCATAACCTAAATTATCAAACTAAATTTATATTAATAGTAGTGAGACTTGAATTACTGCATAATTAATCATATAAATATAATTCTTAATAGAGTAGAATAAAATAAAATAAATATATATAAAAGAATAAATTGATAACTCACGCACACTGTTCACACCTACTCAAAATCACACACACATACTGTACATAAAATCCACTCACACACACTACACAAATTACTCACACACACTGCACCACCCGCACGCACACACACCCTAACACAAACACACGCACACACACCCTAACACAAACACACGCACACACTCACACACATAAGAGCAAAGACAAACAGACACACACAAATAAATTTATATATATATATATATATATATATATATCAATATAAGAGATAATATAGTACTGATCATACTAATTAATTAAAGACAAAGAATTGAAAAGGATTTTAATTTGGTAGAATGAAAATACCGTTATTCTTGAGAAATTGGAAAGCCGCTGCCGTCTTTGAGAAATATGAGAATTATTTGGGTGCGTATGATTTTCTAGGTTAAAACTCTTATAAATAAGTATTAGGAATGGGCTTGGGCTTGAGTGAGATAAGGACTAATAAATATTATAATCTAATTGGGAGATAAGAATTGAAATTTAAATTTAAATTAGAATTTAAAAATTGAGGGTGAAACTGAATTAGGGATTTAAAAGATTAATAGGAATAATTAATAAAATAAAATAAAAATTACGTTAAATATAATATTATATATTATAAAATTATGGGCATTACAACCTACCCCACTAACAATAATTTCGTCCTCGAAATTTTAAAACTTACCACGTAGTAGGAAGTTTGGGTATTTTGCTTTTATTTCATCCTCTCGTTCCCACGTGGCTTCATCTCTTCCATGTCGACTCCATTGCACTTTGATGAGAACTACGTCTTTGTTGCGAAGTCTATGAACTTTTCTTTCCAAAATGAGTTCCGGTACCTCCTCATATGACAGGTCTCTATTGACCTCCAAGGTTGAGTAGTTGACGATGTGGCTTGGATCATGTACGTACTTCCTCAACATGGACACGTGGAAAACGTTGTGCACCGCCGCAAGAGATGGGGGCAGAGCAAGCCGGTAGGCTAGGTCGCCGACTCGATCTAGAATTTCGAAAGGACCAATGTACCTTGGTCTGAGTTTTCCCTTGCCACCGAATCGAATAACTCCTTTCGTAGGTGAGATCTTCAAGAATACTTTCTCCCCTTGAGCAAATTCTAGCTGTTTCCTTCGCTTGTCGGCATAAGACTTTTGTCTATCTTGAGCTACCTTGATTCTTTCTCGAATCTTTTGTATTACCCCAACAGTTTGTTCGACGATTTCTGGGCCTAAAACCTTCTTTTCACCAACCTCGTCCCAATAAGAGGGAGACCTGCATCTCCGTCCGTACAATGCTTCATAAGGTGCCATTCCGATCGTTGCCTGATAGCTATTGTTGTAAGCAAACTCAACTAGTGGCAAATGAGACTCTCAATTTCCACCGAGATCCAACACACAAGCTCGTAGCATGTCCTCCAAAATTTGAATAGTTCTCTCGGACTGTCCATCAGTCTGCGGATGGAAAGCTGTACTAAAGCTCAACTTCGTCCCCATAGCAGTTTGTAAACTCTTCCAAAACTTTGAGGTGAACCTAGTGTCTCGATCGGACACTATTGTGACAGGAACTCCATGAAGTCTAACAATCTCTCGAATGTATATTTGTGCGGTTGTTCCATCCCGAATGTCATCTTCACGGGTAGAAAATGTGGAGACTTCGTCAATCTATCAACAATGACCCATACAACATGATTTCCTCTAATCGACCGTGGCAAACCCACTACGAAATCCATGGTAATGTGCTCCCACTTCCATTCGGAATTTCAAGAGGCTTAAGCAGCCACGACGGTCGTTGGTGCTCGACTTTAACTTCTTTGGCATACTAAGCATCGTTCCACAAATGCTCCAATGCTACCCTTCATGTTCCTCCACCAGAACATAGTCCTTAAATCTCGGTACATCTTAGTTCCTCCAGGATGAGCCGTATACGGTGTACAATGAGCTTCTTCTAGAATTTCTCTTCTCAAAATTTCATCTTTGGGTACACACAATCGCCCCTCAAACATGAGAGCACCATCGGATGCTACCATGAAGCCTTTACCATCCCCATCTAGTGCTCGCTTCCTCATCTTGTTCAAGAATACATCCTTGTCTTGTGCTTCTCTAACTCTGTCTCGTAACAAAGGTTGAATCACCATAGCTGCCACAATCGCCTCAACACTCCTTGGCGATCCCACTACTTCTATCCGTAGATTGGCAAACTCCCTTACTAATTCCTCTTGCTGTGTCAAAAAGCATGTCAACTCTCCTCTATCCTTACGACTTAACGCATCCGCCACCACATTGGCCTTACCCGGATGGTAGTGAATGGTGCAGTCGTAATCCTTCACTAGTTCCAACCACCTTCGTTGCCTCATATTCAACTCTTTTTGCGTGAAGAAATATTTTAGACTTTTATGGTCTGTATAAATCTCACACCTTGCCCCATAAAGATAATGCCTCCAAATCTTCAGAGCATGGACCACTGCCGCAAGCTCCAAATCGTGAGTAGGGTAGTTCATCTCATGATTCTTCAATTGTCTCGAGGCATAAGCAATCACCTTGCCATGCTGCATCAGAACACATCCTAGACCTTGCTTTGACGCATCACTGTATATTACAAAACTTCCAGATGTATCTGGAATTGTCAAAACAGGGGCTGAAACTAATCTCATCTTCAATTCTTGGAAGCTTTCCTCACACTGGCTCGTCCACTCAAACTTTTCCCCTTTTCTCGTTAGACGAGTCATTGGTGAAGAAATCTTTGAAAATCCTTCAATGAACCTTCTATAGTATCCGGCCAAGCCCAAAAAGCTGCGAACCTCATTAACATTGGTAGGCGTCTTCCAATCACTAACTGCCTCAACTTTAGCTGGGTCGACCTCTATCCCTTGAGCAGTGACAACATGTCCAAGGAACACAACCCGATCAAGCCAAAACTCGCACTTCTTGAACTTCGCATACAACTTCTCCTTGCGAAGTACCTCTAGTATTATGCTCAAGTGCTCCTCGTGTTGCTTGTTGTTCTTTGAGTAGATCAATATGTCATCGATAAACACAATGACAAACTGATCCAAGAACGGGTGGAAAACTCGGTTCATCAGATCCATGAATACTGCAGGAGCGTTGCTCAAACCAAAAGGCATTACTGTGAACTCATAATGCCCATATCGAGTCCTAAATTCCGTCTTCGGTATATCACTATCCTTGATTTTCAACTGGTGATAACCCGATCGCAAGTCTATCTTAGAAAAGACGCTGGCTCCTTTTAGCTGATCAAATAAATCTTCGATCCTCGGCAGTGGGTACTTATTCTTGATAGTTAATCGATTCAACTCCCTATAGTCGATGCACATCCTCATCGTCCCATCCTTCTTCTTCACAAATAAGACAGGTGCTCCCCAAGGAGAGACACTTGGTCGAATAAATTTCTTGTCCAACAGCTCTTGTAACTGTACCTTGAGCTCTTCCAACTCTTTCGGTGCCATTCGATATGGTGCCTTTGATGTGGGTGCTGATCCCGGCAACAAATCTATCGTGAACTCCACTTGTCTTTTGGGTGGGATACCGGGTAAATCCTCCGGGAAAACATCTTGAAAATCTCGAACCACCGGAACATCTTCAATCTTTGTTTCACGAGTAGGGATTCCCATCACATTGACCAAATACCCTTGACAGCTGCCGCTTCGTAGCATCTTTAGGGCCTTCATAGCTGTTATGATAAGGCTCTTAGCTCCCGTCCTTGATCCAAAGTAAACCAATTCCTCTCCACTTGGTAGCTTTAACACCACTTCCCTCTTTCCACAATCAATGCTAGCTTGATATTTGGACAACCAATCCATGCCAAAGATTACATCAAAGTGATTCATTTCTATGACATATAAGTTAGCATCTAAGTTTCTACCTGATTTCTAAATTCACATCCTTAGCTACTCTATCTCGTGACCCTTTGTTTGACCCGAGGGTATACTAACATCAAGTACTTCGACCTTGTTGGTTTCCTTACAACCAACCTTAGCACAACACTTTGTGGATATAAAAGAATGCGTCGCACCCGTATCAAACAAAGCTAGAACTGGAACTTTATTTAATGTCAACATACCTGTCATGGTATCAGGGTGTTGCTGACCTCCATCCTCATGACCGGACATAGAGTAAACTCGTGCTTTGCCTTTAGGAGCTGGATTCTGGCCTCCGAAGTTAGGACAGAATGGGGCTGTATGGCCCGGTGACGGCACTGAAGCACTTTCCTTGTCCGCAAGACACTCTCCTCCGTGATTCTTCCCACGGTTGGCGCAAGTGGGTTTGATTGGTTGAGCATTAGCACCCGTGGCTCCCTGAAACTTTCCTTGCTTATTTCGATTTGTGGTTGTTGTTCTGGTTATGACCGTCCCATCTCCTCTTTCCCAAAAGGTTTGTTGGTTTCGAATTCACTTTCTCAGTGCGCTGGCTTGCAGCAATTTCACCGGCTCTCCTCACCAAGTCACTGAAAGGCATGTCTCCATGACCCGCTAGGATGCTCCGTATCTCTGGTCTTAACCCCTTCTTGAATTTCTGAGCTTTCTTACGTTCAGTATCCACCATATGGTATGCAAAACGAGCCATGTTGCTGAATTGTCTCTCGTACTCTTCCACGGTCCAGGTTTCCTTGTTGGAAGTTGAAGAATCGGGACTCCATCTCCTCCCGATAGGTGTCTGGAAAGAATCTCTCCATAACGATTTCCTTGAATTCATCCCACGTCAATGCATCTCTTGCTTCTTCAGTTCTCGATCTCCAGTAGCCTTCCCACCAATGGTCAGCATCCTCTACCAATTGAAATTCAGCACAAGCTACACGTTGCTGAGACGTGCATCTAACGAGACGAAAGATACGTTCCAACGCTCGAAACCATTCTTCAACACTAGCAGGTCCATCGCGTCCGTTAAAGGTGGGTGGCTTGTAACGACGGAATTGTTCCACGACATTAGCATTATCTTGGAAGTCTCCTTGAGTAGTCGGGTTGGGAACATCAGCTTGGTTGCGTGCGTTACCTCGACGAGCCATAACCTAAGATATTTTGTTACAAACTAAGTAAAAATGCCACGTTTCACGCACTACACTAGAGACCTCTAAATATGGAGAAGACTATTGTAATCAAGTAATAATAAGGTTTCAACTAGCATATCACATAGAGTTCATATAAGTATGTCAATTTATGCATCAAGACATCACATAATTCGCATATATTAAAGTATAAAATTTTGTACCTTATAAGCTGAAGCGGTGAGGCGGTGATGGGCGACATATGCTCGAACATTTATAAATGAACTTTTTTTTTTCGTTGATAAAATACACTTAAAATATTTTTTTTTTTACACTTAAATTTTGAACAAGTCTACAAGAACGTAGACCTGCTCTGATACCACACTGTGACGCCCTAATTTTTAAAGACTTAGATTTTAAATAAGTAATAGAAATTAAAAGATTTGAGGCGTCAAATTTAATTTTGGAATAAAACAACGATAAATTTTATATGAAAGAGTTAACGTCTAATTTTTCAAAAGTGAAATAATGTTACGGCGGAAACGTAAACATTTAAATAATTTCTAGGAAAAACATAAATTCCTAAGTTCAACATAAATTCATTAGTTAAATAAATAGTAAAAGTAAAAGCATGAGCATGATGTCCCTCGTCATCACTCCTCGCCGTCCAGCTCATTACCTGAAATGGGTTTATTGGGGGGTGAGTATGCAAGCACACTCAGCGGAGATAAAATTTATTCAAAATTTAATACACAAGTAAAAACATGATAATCAACTAAAATTTAATAAATTCACATGAACTTTGCCAATAATAAACTTTGCCATTGATACTTTGCCACTTTGCCAATAATACTTTGCCAACATAGAAATGGAGTTGTGAGCCTTCCCAAAGCCATTTAAAGACTCTGGTATTCTCACACGTAGAATGGAGCACGACGGGTTAAACCCGAAGATCCGTCGATCCCGGACCACATTAGGGCCCCTGGCTATTAGACTTTGCCATTGAGCACGGCGGGATACACCCGAAGACCCGTCAGTCCCGGACCTCATAAGGGCCCCTGGCTATTAGAATAACATGGAATAATAAAATTTCAAGCAGATAATCACATAATTTACAGTAGGCATTAAACATTGAATAAAACATGCAATACTCTACGATACCACTGTAGAGCTTAGAGCAATTAAATCCCCACCTTAATGATCACTGCAGGAGTGTAACAAAATAGCCTCGTAAAATTAGCCTTCGTAACTTTCGTCACCTAGCATTAATAATTATTTACAATTAGCACATATCCTAATCAAATTTTCAAGAGGGCTAATGGTCTTAGTTATGCATTTATTATAAATTTGTGAATTAAATTGCAACGGTCTCAAGCAGTTGGGGACTTAATTATAAAAAATTATAAATTAATTTAAGATAATTCAAATCCCTAAATTAAAACTCTAATTCCCAAAATATACCTAAACTAATTTCATAACCTAAATTATCAAACTAAATTTATATTAATAGTAGTGAGACTTGAATTACTGCATAATTAATCATATAAATATAATTCTTAATAGAGTAGAATAAAATAAAATAAATATATATAAAAGAATAAATTGATAACTCACGCACACTGTTCACACCTACTCAAAATCACACACACATACTGTACATAAAATCCACTCACACACACTACACAAATTACTCACACACACTGCACCACCCGCACGCACACACACCCTAACACAAACACACGCACACACACCCTAACACAAACACACGCACACACTCACACACAGAGCAGCACAAACAGACACACAAATAAATTTATATATATATATATATATATATATATATATATCAATATAAGAGATAATATAGTACTGATCATACTAATTAATTAAAGACAAAGAATTGAAAAGGATTTTAATTTGGTAGAATGAAAATACCGTTATTCTTGAGAAATTGGAAAGCTGCTGCCGTCTTTGAGAAATATGAGAATTATTTGGGTGCGTATGATTTTCTAGGTTAAAACTCTTATAAATAAGTATTAGGAATGGGCTTGGGCTTGAGTGAGATAAGGACTAATAAATATTATAATCTAATTGGGAGATAAGAATTGAAATTTAAATTTAAATTAGAATTTAAAAATTGAGGGTGAAACTGAATTAGGGATTTAAAAGATTAATAGGAATAATTAATAAAATAGAATAAAAATTACGTTAAATATAATATTATATATTATAAAATTATGGGCATTACACATATAATTGTTAAAAATTATAAGATGTTTGTTAGAAAATACACTTGAATTGTTGTAGTAGGAAAAATTATTATATTATACTTATTGAAGTGTTTAAAAATTTCATTTTTGTGTTTTAAATATAAGTTACAGTCATTTTTTATAAAATATACCTCTATTCATGTAATATATAAAAAATAATACTAATTAAATATATTGTAAATATGTGAGACTAACCTTTTGTTATTAGATTCATTGTTTAATAGTGAATTGAAATTTATGTTATTAGTATACGTCTCAGTGGGTGACCCAGGTTCGATTCCCTTTGGGAACGAATTAATGGAGTTATAAGGTGGCTTGGAGAATTCTAGGAGTGTTTGAGCACTTGGTGAACTAACTACTAACAACTAACATTACTGATAAAAAAAAAAAAAAGTCTCATAAATAAAGTTCATTATATTACAAACCATATTCAAATTAAATATCACTCAATTTATTATTTCTTAAATTTATATGGTAAAATTTCCATGGTGTGTTAGTTTTACAATTAACTAACATCATTACAGAGATATTGTATTTTTTCATAAGATGATTGACGGCACGAAAAGCAACATCCTTTTCAGCCTTTAGTTCGGTAGTCCCAAATTTTTCTTGAATTTTAAATTTAAAGTTTATACATAAATGATTGAGAATGTCATAAATATTACCAAAAAAACATGCAAAAATTTAAACACAAACTCATTACTAACATGCATATATCGATAAAAAAAGGATAGTGACTTTCTAATCAAATCAAAAAAATAATCATTAACAAATCTAATATGTATACAGTTGTCTAAGAAAAATCTTAAAAGAATGTGTGCAATTAATAATAAGAAAAATCTTTAAAGAATATGTGCATTTATTAGTTTTAGATACGGAAGTTCAATTTTATTGGAAAAAAATATTTTACCAAGGATGTAAAAGAAATACTATAACTTCTACATCAGAAAGAGAAAAAAAACTAATAAAAATTTCTTAATTTAAAGCCTTCATGATACAATAAAATCTAATATTCATAAAGAGGGTTAAAGAAATTCAGCAAACTATATTATATTTTTGGAAAAAGGACATTAACTTATAACCGAAATAAAAAAATCAACAGTTCGTAGCATTAATCTATGCAAAATTAATTCATAAAGTTCTACATAAATTAGGGGACATACGTGATTTTTCTAAAGCTCTACATTTTCATAGCGCATAATAATATTATACAATAGAAATAAAATAAGAAACTCACATGTAAAAGTAACAGAAGAATGAGAGACCTAGAAAACTTTAAGTTCTTGTAGTAAATCAATATATCTCAAACATAAATATTATAAATAACAATATGATAATGTAAGATATTCATAAAAATAAAATATAACCAAATTTCAATATCATAATTTCCTTAATTTTTTTTTATTGGGACGGTGCCTTAATTTTCAAGTTAGCTCAACTTGAATTATATATTTTATTTATATTGAATACATTAATATTATCACTCTAAATTAATTTGAAAATCTTTTGTAATAAGTAATTTTTTTTTTAAATACCTTATTTTTGGTCAAAGATTTCAAATAGAAAATTAACCATCAAAGTTATGGGACAATAAATTTAGGACCGAAAATTAATGTATTAATATTTGTTTCCTTCTTTGTTATCATTCTGAAAACTTAGATATTGAAGTAAGATATGATTGTATTGAAATAAGTTCTTGTGTTCTACTATTTATAGTAATTAGATAACTTAATATTTAGAGAAATGAATAATTAAGAGTTTAAAAATTAAGAATGATACTACATTTGATATAATCACACATATACTACTATAAATTTTCCAATTAATCAGCATGAAAAATTCTTCTATCAATTAGTTGATTTACCAATTTAGAGCCATATTGTTTGCCCATGACTTTTTGTTAAAAAGTAAAATACACATAATTTCTGTCTAGGTATATTTTTTCTTACAAATAATTTTCTTTCTAAAAATGATATCACAAAAGTCAAGCTAAATCGTAAATTATGAGATTTGATTTTAATTTGTTTTTTCTTTTAAATAAAATTCTATCAATTATTTTTTTCAAAAGGATAGTAGACTAAAAAAATTGGTAAAATACAATTAATTACGGGATGCTACTCTTGAAAAAAATTAATTAATTTAGTAAAAATTATCATTAGACACGGGATGCTACTATTGAAAAATTGTGGCCAAAACAATTGATGAAGTATGCCTAATCACTCAAAATAATTAACAATGATATCACATATACATATGTCAAAACAAATTCCAAGGCATATATATAATTCATTTAAGTTAATTCATAGAGTAAGGTCAAAATTTCCAATTTTAAATTTGATAAAATATATCATATTGATGAATTAGTGTTGTTTCAAAGATTTATTAAGATATATTAATGATTTTCATTAACCATAATGACTTTTAATTATGTTAGTAATATATTAGTATATTAGGGTATTATGTTTCTCGATTTTTATATTATTAAATTATTTTAGCCTTGATATTTTTCATATAGTTGTTTTTGTTTGCATAAATTAATTAATTTTTGTATGTTCAAATATAAATTATAGTCTTTTTTTCAAAAAATATAATATACATCTTTCTAATAATAATGTAATATTTAAATATAATACTAATTTTGTGAATTGTTAATGTATGAGATTAATCAATTTTTATTAGAACCATTGTTTAATGGTGAATTGAAAAGTTATAGAACTTATTCATAAAGATTGAGTAGTGAGACATTGTTACATATAATTGTTAAAAATTAAAAGATATTTGCTATAAAATACACTTGAATTGTCCCTGTCAAAAAAAAATATATATATACACTTAAATTATCCTAGCAAGAAAAATTATTGTATTATACTTATTAAAATATTTAAAAATTTCATCTTTGTGTTTTAAATATAAACTACAGTCATTTTCTCATAAAATATAGTATACATACCTTTATTCATGTAACATATAAAAAAAATTATTATTAAGTATATCGTAAATTTTAATCGTGGCAATGCAGTCACAGTTCTTCCATTTATAATCATAACCCAAATATTCCTAAATTAGTCATACATAATATATGATAAAATCTTCCCAAAATTTAAATATGACATTAAATCTTACCTAATAGTACTAATTAAATCGATTCCGATTAATTGAATATTGTCAAATTATAAGTATAACGTTTAATTATTTATAGTAACACACAATTATCAAATTAAGTTCTTCACAATATTTCTCATAATTAGATTGGCTCATAATTAGATTGCGCCTCCATTGAGGATCTTCTTCCCTCCTCAATTTGCTTCTCTTGCAATAATTAATATTTCATTTGCATAAAATCAGAGATAAATTACATGGTAAGTAAGAGTATAAAAAAGTCAAATCAAGAGATTTATAGTAATACACAATTGTCAAATTAATTTCTTAATTTTTGCTAATAATCAGTGAATAATAATTAATTTATAACTATGATAAAAAAAAGGAATTTAATAAAATTTAAATGATTAATGAATTCGAGAGTTCATAAATATTGAATTGAAAAATTGATCTTGATTTTGTATTACCTCTTGAGAAACTATTCATGTGTCAATGTCATATATAAGTATTTTGGTTGGACTCATGTACTTGATATCTGATATGGTTAAATACATATCTAAGAGTTTAATCCAACACCCTTTGTTTAATGTACAACTACAAAAAATATGAACACCCTTTGGACTCATGTCCTGAATTGATAAAATCTCTTAATATAAACATCTTTCAGGTCATGTCCCGAATTGATAAATTTTATCTTTCAGGTCCCGAATTGATAAAATTTCTAAATATTAAGTTTGAATTTTATCATTTTATGAACTAATTATTCCAAACATTTTTTTTGTAGTTTACAATGTTGATTTTTTTTTTTTAATTTTATACTTGTCCCTACTTAATTGAACATTTGGCTTTTGATATTTATTAGTATTAAAAGAGATCGGATTTGATCTTATGCCCACAGGTGGGCACCAATTTATATGTCCACCGCTTATGTGGCATGTCAATCACCTATTATGTGATGCCACATATACAGGGGAGCCCATAATTAGTTAATTAATTATTTATGTGGCATCACATGATTGGTGGTGGACATATAAATTAATGCCCATCTGCGGGCATAAGATCAAATCCGTAAAAGAGATGTAATTGCTTTTTTTAGAGGTGAAAGGTCCAAACTTGATAAAGCTACTTTCTGATTTTTTTTTTTTTTTATTGGTAAATGTTAGTTGTTAGTAGTTAGAAGTTAGTTCGCCAAGTCTCCTTACAATTTCAAATTCTCCAAGCCTCCTTATACCTCCCACTCCAAATTCATTCCCAAAGGGAATCGAACCCAAATCTCCCACTTAAGTGAGGAGCCCGATGACCAAGTGAGCTAAGCTCCCTTGGTTATAAAGCTACTTTCTGATGAGAATTAGTGCAAGTAGTGTAGGGAAAAATTAAAATTGAGGTATATTAATATCTTAGGAAATGTTCAATCTGGTAAAGACAGATTCTCTTAGCAAATGTTCAATCTAGTAATAGATGGAAGAAGTATCACATATGTAATATAATTTATAAATAAACTCACATATGTAATATAATTTATAAATAAACTCCAACACATTAAGGGAGACATAAAGTTGAAATTGTGTGAACAAATTCCACCTTTTAGTGAAATAATTAATACTCTTTAATAAAACAATTAATCTCATATATATAAAATTTATACTTTATAACAAACTAATACTCGCTCCGTCCCGGTATAAGTTACCTGTTTCTTTTGGGCACAAAGATTAAGGTAATATAATATAGATGTGGTATAAATGATGTGATGGATAGAGAAAAAAAAGTAAAACACTGTTATATAAAAGTAAGAGTAAATGACTGGATATGTGTAAATAACAGAAAAGTGTAGAGATATAAATTTAATGGGTAATATAAAAAATAGAATGAGTAACTTATAGTGGGATATACCAAAATAGAAAAATGGGTAACTTAAAGCGGAATGGAAAGATTATCTTTTAGTAAAATAACTAATACTTTTATTGATCATGAAATACTTGTTTTTTTTTTATCGGTACCTTATATTTACGGATATATCGGTGAAAATGTCGATGTATTGGTGAAAATGTTGATATATCGGTGAAAATGTCGATGTAGACATGGAAAAAAATGGATATATCGGTGGAAATATCGATGTATCAGTGAATATTTTCGTCCATGGATATGAGAGTTACCCACATAAAACGAACCAGATACAAAAGAGCTCTAAAAACTCCAAGCTAAAAACCAAATGACCAACCCCACATAATACTTTCTATCTGTTAGGATATATACTATAAGCCTAGCTTTTGTATGAACATCTTTTTGAGTATGAACATCCTTTTGATATGAGATTCATTATGATCAAAATACTTGTTTTTTTATGATTGTTATATATATCATTATTTTGTCCAGATTAATCTATACTGTAGAAAATATGGTGTGTGGTGTCACACAGAAGATCATGCTATCAGTTCCTTATAGGTTATAAATAAGAGCTCACAACCAAGATGAATTTGGACAAACCATTGGAACAGTTGTGGTGTAATTTGGTATTAGTCTATCTTGACTATAAAATTACACTAGTACATTTTGTATGTATTGAGCAGGACCATATGAGGTTGTTCAATTTGTACTAACTATATAAAAGAACAAGACATCTGTTATTATGGATGTACGTCTTCTTAATCCCTATATAATAACGGGCACGTGTACTCAGTGTATGTTTCTTTGATTTGCCAATGGGTGAGATTTATTAAATCAATAGGCTCGGTGAATTGGAAGATAACACTGTTTATATGGTGTGCTGTTGATTATAGAAGGAATCTGTGTCCTAGTTATTTAGGATGATGATGTCCCCTTGAGGAGCTCATAAAGATTATCATGTAAACCCTGCAGGTGGATTTAATCCGACATGATAATAAAGATGAGTGGTACTACTCTTGGAATTAGATGTAAATTAATTAAGTTGTCAGTAACTTATTTAATTTATGAACATTCGATATCTTAAACACGGGGAAATAAACGTACACATAATAAAGGAGCCCATATTATAATATGAGATTAGGATGGTAATTCAATTATAACTCATTAGTGGACCGAGTTATAATTGATGGACTTAAGTAGAGTGTTCAGATTGAACACAGGACATTTAGGCCCATCAGGAGGCCCAACCCCAATTCCTCCTTAGGGTCCCTGTTGTAGCCTATAAATAAACCCTATATCAGAGCCTCCAGACGGGTGAAAAAAAAACGTGAGATCAGAGAGAGGCAGATTTTGATTTCTTGGAGGATCGTCGACCACTCGACGTCCAGGGGAAAGGGATAGGGATACGGCAGAAGATCATGAAGTTCGTGGCTCATCCTTGATCCTCAGTTCTGACCTTAGAACTGGTTCGATTTCACCGATTAAGGTGAATAGGTATGTTTTATTTTTCCGCTGCGTTTTTATGCATGTGATCCCGAATTAGATACTCAATTAGAGTCGGCGATCCGGTGGTTCCAACACTATCTACACAAACAATTTGGATTCAAACTCCAATCCTCAAAACTAATTCCTTGATTAACACAATCTCTAGCTCTCATCCAGTTCCAAGTCCTTATCTTCAGCTCGTCTAACAAATTATCCATTTGTTTTGCTGATTTTGAAATACAAGTGCATTTCTTCTTTTCCATATAAGCCAAACAGTACATTCCCATACACATACTGCAATCCTCTTCCCTCGCATAACCTTACTGAAAAAGAGTAAGTTCATGGAGGGATTTGAGGGGAGAGCTGTCTAAATTCTAATCCACCTCAAGCACTCCATCCATAATTTGTAAGAATATTCGCATTCAAAGAACATGTGCCTTACCGATTCTTCCACTTCTTTGAAGAAAAAGCACTCCACATTTACACTAGAAGGAAGAATATTTCTTCTTCGAAGTTTTGTGCAAGTAGGCAACCTCTCCAAAAGCACCCTCCAGGCATGATTTGGACCTTTGATGGCACCAGCTTATTCCATATCAATCTGAACTCATTTTTTCCTCCTTGAACCCTAAGACCCTTCTGCATCATGAGTTCTTCATAGGCTCCATTTGTTAAGTATTTTCCACCATCACCTCCTTACCATATCCACTTGTCCTCTTCAAACTGAGATAACAGGCACCTGTTAAGAAAAATAGATAATTTAATAAGCATCCTAGATTCACTATCCCTCAGGGTCCTCCTCCAACTCCACTCCCACTCCCGTTCCCCCCCCCCCTCCACCTCCCCATCTCCCCAATACAATTCCCCTTTTGAAGAATAAACTCAAACAATCTCTTAAAACGCTCCTTCAAACACACGCCCCCCACCCAAAACCCTTCCCAAAATAAGGTCTTTCTCCCATTCCACACTTTCCTTTTCAAACTCTCCTGAAACCACCCTCCAACCTCTATCCTGCTGCTTTAAGGACTTCCCCTCACCAACCTACTACTTTCACTCTCCTCCCCAACCCCTCCTGACTCAACTCCATTTCCCCCATTCACACCACCTAGACCAGATGACTCTCTGCCACAAGCTCCCTCTCTCATTGAGAAACCTCCACACCCACTTTCTCAATAGAGCTTTAATTATTAAAGCATTCCAAGTCCTTAACCCCTAACCCCCCAGACTGTTTATCATAATAAATAGAGTCCCACTTTACCCAGATAGTTTTTGACACACTCTCCCCTTCCCCCCATAAAAAATTGCATTGAAGCTTAATAATATCTCTCAACACTTTCTTAGGCACATGATAGGTGGAAAAGTAATAAACCGGCAAAGAAAAGAGCACATCATTGATCAGAGTTAGTCTCCCCCAATAGAAATTCTCAAGCCCTCCCACTTTCGTATTCTGTTCCTTATCTTATTCACTATAAAATCCCACTCCCTCACTTTTTTGAGACAACTTCCCACTAATACACCCATGTACTTAAACAGTAACTTATCCTTTCTGCACTGTAACATTTGTGCCAATTCTGATATTCTTGCTTCATCAATATTCAAGCCATACAGACAACACTTTTTCTTGTTTATTTTAACCCCGATATCAACTCCACATTAGTAAAAAAATCTCTAATCAGATCGGCATTTTCCATGGATGCTTTTCCCACAAATAACGATCATCAGCAAACTGGAGATGTGAAATACTTACTCTGTCCTTCCCCACACCAATTGGCTCATACAGACCTTGCTCGATGACGTTCTTCATCATTGTACTCATTCTTTCAGCTGCCATCAAGAAAAGAAAATGTGACAGAGGGTCACCTTGCCTCAATCCCCTTTGCAAGCAAATATTTCCTAAGGAGCTGCCATTTACAAGAACTGACGCTTGGGCCGATAAGACAGACTCCATAACCCACCTAATCTACCTCTGATCAAAATTAAATCTTTCCATTACAGTTCTCAAATAGCTCCACTCGACTGAATCGTACGTCTTCTCAAAATCAATTTTAAAAAGCATACACTCCTCCTTCATCTTCTTCACATCTTCAATGACCTCATTTAACACCACAGTACTATTAAGAATATTTCGCCCCCCTACGAAAGCTGACTGTTGTTCTGATATGATAGAACCAATTACTTTACTCAGCCTCCTAAATAACACCTTTGAGATGATCTTATAGATACCTCCCACCAAAGAAATAGGGCGATAGCACCAAGATTCACTGCCTTTTTTTTTTTTAGGAATTAATACTATGAACGAGGAATTTAAACCCTTCACTAACTTACCGTGATCATAAAACTCGTCCAAGCATCTCAACAAGTCATCCTTATACAGGCCCCGAAAATTCTTAAGGAAACCAAAATTAAATCCGTCTGGCCCCAGGCTTTTCAAAGTCTCACAAGAATAGATTGCCTCAAGCACTTCCTCTTCTATAAAGACCGCCGTAAGAAATAAGTTATCTTCGTCAGACACTCTTAAATGCACAAAATCTTGTCTCAAAGAGGGTCTCGGCCTTAACCCCAAACTGTAGTGCTTTTTGAAAAATTGAAGATTCCAGTCTTAACCTCCATTACAAAAAAATTACATTTTGGCGAGGGGGTTAAAGAGGAAATTGGCGAGGACAAGGGGGTTGTCGAGGGTTTTAACGAGGGAAACTTGCCCTCTCTAAAAACCTCCTTGTTAACTCATCCCTTGGCCCGCCCCTCGCTAGCTAACGAGGGCAACTGCCCTCGCTAATTGCGGAGGGGCTGTTGGCGAGGGACTTGGCGAGGGCTGAATTGGCGAGGGATTTGACGAGGGGATGTTGGCGAAGGACTTGGCGAGGGCGGAACTGGCGAGGGCCAGCTGGCGAGGGAGTTGGCGAGGGCCAGCTAGCGAGCGAATCGGCGACAGCCAGCTGGCGAGGATGGGGCCCTCGTCTTGCCCCTCGCTAACTTTAAACCTAATAAAAAAATGCGACCAGGGGCTATCGAACCCACGCCCCTGGCCGTAGGCTGGGCTGGTTGGGGGCGCGATTTTAATCGCATGAGGCGAGTTTCAAACCCGCGACCTCCGAGAGAATAGGAGGGGAGTCTTAGGCGCTTTACCGTTTGGGCAAAACTAATCATTTAATATGATTTTGTTTATAAATATATTATATTCAATATTTTATATATTTAATTTATAATTATTATTCAATTAAATTGTTATACTATATTTACTATATATATTATCATTTAATAATTATTAATATTGTATATATTCAATTAAATTGTATACTATATATATTAATTATATATATTATCATTTATTATTGTTATTATTATTATAACATATATATATAATTATTATCATGTTTATAATTAAGTATTATTATTATAAAATATATATTCTATTAAATTGTATACTATATTTACTATATATATTATCATTTTATAATTATTAATATTGTATATATTCAATTAAATTGTATACTATATATATATATTTTTTTTTTTGAAAGGGTATACTATATATATATTCCCTTTATACATATATTATCATTTATTATTAATGTTTTTATTATTATAATATATATATATATATATATATATATTATCATGTTTATAATTATTATTATTATTATCACATATATATTCAATTAAATTGTCAACTATATTATCATGTGTATAAATATGTACACTTAAACAATTAAAATTAATACTTTAAATAATTAAAATTCATCATCTTAATTAATTAAAATTCATACTCGTAAATATTTAAAATTCATAAATTCTTAATTAACATTCAGAATAATTCATAGTTTTAATAAAAATAATGAATTTAGCACCGCCTAGACCCCTGGGACCCACGGGATGACTGATCAGAACCACTCGGACCAGATGGGGGAATACCACCACCAGGTAAGGAACCCTGCATCCCCTGCAATAGCTCCTGGATTTGACATTGCATGTTCGCCGTCAACTCCTCTCTCAAAGCTGCCTCTCTTCGCTCCATCTCATCGCGCACCCTCTTACGCTCCTCTTGGAGCAGCCGGTCGACATCAGATTGGTTGTAGGTGCCAATGGGAGGAGTACTCGATGAGCAAGAGCTGGAGAGGATGCGTCTGGATTTACCCGGTTGACCAAGACCCCGAACACGCCCGTGTTGTTTCCCAACAAAATTGACATAGATCTGGGATAAGTCGGGTTGGGGTTCGGAGCTCGACCCCTCAGAGGGCTGAGGCATCTGGGAGGCCACCTCTTGTACTTCTTGCTGTACGAATATTTCCATAATTCAAATTTTAGATTACAAAAATAGAAATATATATATATATATATATATATATATATATATATATATATATATATATATATATATATATATATATATATATATATAAATTATTACATAATATAAAATGAAAATACTTACAAGTGTGTCACCAATAGCCCCATAGATGTACTCCCCTTCACCATAGTAGTGGTAATGCTCCACTATGTCCCAGTCAGTGGCGGGCCGTCCATGAGTCCTCTCCTGTATTTATTTAATTAGAACAACATGTTTAATTAAAATATCTAACTAGCATTAAAAAATTACTTACAAAGTCATATACAAACTCGGCTGCTCCACGGGATCTGCCCCTATGGCGTGAGATGCCGTGATTCGGCCTCCGTGCTCCGGCGGTCGATTCTTCTTACACTGCTCGCTCTTTGCCTTCACCTCTTCTCTATCCCAATACTCAAGCAGTGCATCGAAAACGGCTCCATCCTATCCAGGCCTCTTCTTCTTGGTGACCCACAATGTTTTCACATTGTTCAGCATATCAGTGTATCTTTCCGCTACCCTACGAACGAACAGCTCATACATCTCCGTTGAGTTCGTAACGGCAGGGTCCCACCTAGTCACTCTCTGCCAAATAAAATATTATTGTACTCAATAAGCATTAAAGTTTATAAATTAATCAAAATTAAATAGTGATTAACAAAATATAATGTACCTGAAATGACTCCCAGTACGTCTACAGTCTCTCAGGAGATATCATCTGAAAAGTGAATGCACCAAACTCCATATGTCGATACATAATCTCTCGAATAGTCTTGGATACCGTATTCGATGGCATCAACCTGCAAAAAGGAAATAAACATGCGAAATTAATAGACATATAAATATGACACAGTTTATTATTCATAAGTATTTAACTTACGTGCCCCTATAGATCCATATATCTAGAATCTCCCCAACATGAGCTGGAGTTGGAGCTGGATGGACCTCATAAGACTCAGAGCCGACAACTTCTTCTTCTTCTTCATCCCGCTGAATAATCGGTACCGGTACTGGTACCCTGATATCTCGACCCCTGGACCCAGACGGTCCGCTCGACCCTGATCCCCTGGACCCAGACGGTCCCCTCGATCCAGACGTTCCGCTTATCTGTAACAATAATTAAATAAAACCACTTTATTACACTATTCAATAATAAATAATTCATCATATATATAACATGCAAATGAAACACACATAATTATTACACTATATATTCAATATTCATCTGAGTCTGAATCATCATCATCATCCTCCTCCTCCTCCTCCTCATCATCATCATCATCATCATCATCATCATCATCATCATCATCATCATCATTTTCTTCTTCTTCTTCTTCTTCTTCTTCTTCTTCTTCTTCTTCTTCTTCTTCTTCTTCTTCTTCTTCTTCTTCTTCTTCTTCTTCTTCTTCTTCTTCTTCTTCTTCTTCTTCTTCTTCTTCTTCTTCTTCTTCTTCTTCTTCAATATCAATTAGTGCACCATTGACATCTGTCAATATGATTGGATCATCATCCGTTTGCACAACATTAATTTGAGACTCAAGGTCGTCTTGAAAGGGGGGAAGTTCTTGTTCATTCGTTGGCACGGTTTCGACCAAGGATCTCGGTTTGATTTTGCAAACGGCCAACCATTCATGTCTATGCTTTCCCGGGTACTTGCAATAGTAAACTTGAGTGACTTGACTTGCTAACACAAAAGGATCATAGCGGCCGTATTTTCCCCTTTAATTAACGTCCACAATTTGTAATGAGGATGTACTCTTGTTCCATTTGGCACAGATGGATCAAACCACTCACATTTGAACAGAACAATATTTTTCTCAATACGTCCGGGGTATTCCAATTGCTCTACTTCCACGAGGATCCCGTAGAAATTATTCTCATCTGTATCATAATTTTTACCCTTGATATAAACTCCACAATTTGAAGTAGATTTGGATGAGCCATAAGTTCGTGTGTGAAATTTGTAACCAT
The DNA here is from genome assembly GCA_030762865.1 of Paraleonurus japonicus. Classification (NCBI taxonomy): domain Eukaryota; kingdom Viridiplantae; phylum Streptophyta; class Magnoliopsida; order Lamiales; family Lamiaceae; genus Paraleonurus; species Paraleonurus japonicus. The sequence goes on along the minus strand of CM061057.1, from coordinate 25,919,204 downwards.
TCACATAATATCCAGGGTATGTGGTAACACAACTCGAAGAACCGTTAGAAAGATCACGTATCCACCAATTTTGAATATTGTTTGTCCTTACAAGTTGTTCAACCCACGATGCAAACTCCTCTTGTAGTCTATCATCTTGTTCAGCCCTCGAGAGTCCCTGTTGGAATTTTTGCAGTTGCTCGAAAAACATACTACAAAAGGAGATTTGATTATTTAATATACAGATTAACGTTATAATTAACAGAAGTTGAACGTTATAAACTTACTCAATATACGGTTGCAACTCGCTGCAATTCAGTAACACGTACGTGTGAGCCGTATTTTTCTCCTCATCTACAATCCATCATTTGTTCATATTTCCAAGATGTCGACCAGGAGGTATAAATATGGACAGAGTACATTTCGCTACTTGGGGTACTTCGCCACGACCATCGTAATTACGAGGTACATTATGCCGCCTCGTCAGAACGTGATCGCTAAAATAGTGGGAATAAAATATTGAGGTCTCTTTCGTTAGATACGCATTTGCAATCGATGCTTCAACATGCGCCTTGTTACCAACACTGAGCTTTAAATTGTGAAGATACCTAATTCAATTAATCAAGTGTTATATATATAGTATAACCATTTTAGGTAATCAAATATTTTAGAGTTATAAATTACCTCTCAAATGGATAAATCCATCTATATTGCACAGAACCAGCTATCCTTGCTTCGTACGCAAGGTGCACAGGCAGATGCTCCATCGAATTGAAGAAGCTGGGCGGAAAGATACGTTCTAACTTACACAATATAACTGGAATATCTTCTTCCAATCGAGCCATGTTCTCAACTGTAATGGATGTAGAAGTTAACTCCCTAAAGAACAAACTAAGTTCAGTAATTGCTTTCCACACATTCGGCGGCAGAGTTTCACGAAAAGCAATCGGGAGTAGTCTCTGCATAAACACATGGCAATCATGACTCTTCATCCCAAACATCTTCAATTTGCTCCAGCCTACACATCGAGACAAGTTCGAAACATAGTCATTGGGAAACTTCAACTCAGTTACCCATCTGCATAGATCATCCTTTTGACTCTTATCAAGTGAATAACAAGCTTTGGGATACTTTCCTGTGCGTTGACATTTCTCTAGAGAGGGACAACGACAGTATTCATTAAGTTCATCCCTAGACTTATTTATGTCTTTTGTTTTCCCTTCCACATTCGTCACTGTGTAGAAAAAATTATCAAACACATTTTTTTCAATGTACATCACATTCAAATTATGCCGGATCAAGAGGGTACTCCAATACGACAAATCCCAAAAAATACTTTTCTTCCTCCAGCCACCATCTAATCTTTTGTTATGGACCTCAGCACCCTCTTCTGTCACTTTCTGGTACCCCACCCAATTAATTTCTTGTAGAAGCATTTTACCTGTTCGGATGGGCGGTGGGTCATCTGTAACTACTACATTCTTCATGAATGCAGTCTTGTTCCTACGATATGGATGTCCCCTAGGTAAAAACTTACGATGGTTATCAAACCACGACTGTTTGCGACTGAGTCTTAAAGTGAAGGCATCGGAGTATTTAGCACAAGATGGACAAACAGTCCTTCCAGCGGTGCTCCATCAAGACAACATTGAGTAAGCTAGAAAGTCGCTAATGGTCCAGATTAATGCAGCTCGCATCATAAAATTCTGCTTTCTAGCAACATCATACATTTCCACCCCATTTTCCCAAAATATGTTCAAATCATGAATTAGTGGTTGTAAAAAGACATCTAAATTATCCTTTGGATTTTTAGGACCAGGCACCAAAACCGTCAGAAACATGAATAGTTCTTTCATGCACAACCATGGGGGCAGATTGTACGGTGTCACTATCACTGGCCATGACGAATACTGTTTTCCCGACTGCCCAAACGGCTGAAATCCATCAGTGCTCAAACCCAGCCTCACATTCCGTATTTCAGCTGCAAAATCAGGATATGAATAGTCCAGGTGTTTCGAAGGCAACGAATTTGCAGGGTGACGCATAACATCAGACTCATCATTATAGCAACTAGCATGCCATATCATATTGTTAGCAGTAGTATTGGACTGATACAATCTTTGCAATCGAGGAATGATAGAAAAATATAACATCTCTTTGAAAGGACTGTTCTTTTTCCATCGACCATCCACACCACATCTAGCAGGTTTGAATCATGACCAACCACAAACCTTACAAGATTTAAGTTCTCTGTCTGCACCGCAATATATCATACAATTATTTTCACATCAATCAATCCTCTCTACGGGAAGACCCATTGTTGGTCCCACTTGGTTGAATATCTTAGGAAAAATCTTGAATTAACCTTCTAGGAAAAATCTAGAAGGGGGGGTTGAATAGATTTTTCAGACTTTTTCAAATCTTTCAAAATATATTCAAAACATCAAAGTAACACAGCGGAAAACAATTTTAAACTCAACTTGAACAAGATCAAAAGCAAACTGATATTTTAGTTTTAACTTCGATTCTGAATTTAACCTTTGATTAATAAACTGAAAATTGAGATTGACAGAATAGTAAAGTAAAACAATAAAGAACACCAGATTTTATAGTGGTTCGGATCAAACGATCCTACGTCCACTCTCCTTCTTCAACTTGAAGAAGGGTCTTCACTTACTATCTTTCTTCTTTCTTGCTTACTTACTTACTATCGTGAATCTTCAGCCTTACAACGATTTCTTCCTAATTTCTGAATATCAATGGCTTGAAGATGTTCTGTGAAAAGTGTTCTACAAACACTAAAACTGAAAACGTATAGAACGTTTGTATGTGTTTACAACTTTTATGACTTGTGTGTATAGAGTATGTGTGAATAGCTGTGTAGATGCAAGGAATCAAAAGTAATTCTATTCTAATTTCTATCTCTATTTATAGAGATCTTCAGTTGGTAGTTATAACTTCCTCGAATTTTGTTTTGGTCAGTTATAACAATATAACTGAATCTTGTAACTTCTTCTTGGTTAGTTGAAACTGCTTCTTGAAACTTGTGTAAAATTCTTCTAACACTTCATTGTCTGCATTTTGCCTTAGACTGTCTTCGTCTTCATTCTTTGTCTGGGTGATTGTTTATCGTATTGAACCTTAACTGTCTTCTTCAGGTTGTCCTTGTCTGAAATCTGGTCCCCATCTGATTTCTTGTCTTCATCTGAGGTTTGTCCTAGTCTGATTTCTTAACCTAGTCTGACTTCTTGTCCTTATCTTACTTGTACTTAGTTTTATTTACAATCACTTACTTCAGCTGTTTATACATGATGCTTCAGCTGGTCATCCTATTTTACACTTTTTAACACATCAAAACTAAATACAACTTTTCTTCCTAACAATTTCCTCCTTTTTAATGATGTTAAAACATAGCTCAAGAAAAGAAAAATGTTAGTACTCTTAGAAGATAAGAATATTACACAGTATACACTTAAGCCACGTAATCAGATAATCAGAGCAATAGACTTAATAATCAGATGATCAGAGCAACATGGTTGATCAAGGTTAAGGTCAGATAATCAGAAGAAAACATACAGAATAAGATTTGAAAGTTTCAGACGAGTTCCTGTTATGAAATTATAAACAAGTTACTTAAAGAGAATTAGTTAGAAGATTTGAAAATAAAACAAGTTAGTTAAAACAACAAAGTTTATGAGTAGTTCAAACAGATATTCATGTATATTCACAGATTTGCACATATTACAAACAGTCAGATGAGTAGAAAGAGAAAGGACTTTTAATCATACCACCTATCCTGTTCAGGTATCTTAAGCCAGTCAAAGACTCTGTTTTCAAAGACACCGTCTCTCCTCCCTGTGCAAGATCAGCTATGGATTCGGCCTTGATGATTAGCTGCTTGATCTTCTCATGGTCCAGACGACCATCTTTTGTCAGAGGAGGTTCCCTGTTGAGAATAGAAAGGTGCGACTACGTTTGCATTGAACTCTTCATGCGCAAGATCTATCAGATATTGATACATTTGAGGATCTCTTTCTTCCAGCCAATTGTGAAATGCGGCGTTCTCATCCAAACCCCATTTGATTTTCTTGCACACATGAAACTGGAAGACCCAATCTACTTCAAAGGGCCTCCATTTCACTTGATTTGCCATGAGTAGGACTTCCTTGGGAATAACCTCACCTCGATGGACTGGCCTGAAAACATCTTTACCTTGCTCATCTCTTTCCTTCTGAACCCATCTCCTCAGAGATCTGTCATAGAACTTCCCAGCTGCTTTCTCCTGCTCACGTCTCTTCTTTGTATCTCGTCTTTTATATTTCTCAATTTTCTCCCTCTTCCTTTTTTCTGATCTTTTCTTCCTCATCAATCTCAGCCTGGGTTTTCTGAGTTTGACTTGAAGCCTTGGCTTTCCCAGCTACTTTTGTTGAGGATGAGGGAGATTTGATTGAAAGGACGGGGACAGGATCAACAGTCGATGGTAGTTTCTGAGTTTCAAGCTCTGGTTCAGACTCAGTGGACTCAAACATCTTTGACCTCCTCTTTAGTCTCCTCAAGGCTCTCTGAGACTTCTCCTCTACTGCCTTCTTCTTCTCCTCTTCAGATCTTATCAACTCCTCACACAGCTCATCTATTCTGAGATTCAAGGCCAGCAGCTGATCATTTTGCAATTCAACTCTTTTCTTGAGCTCACTATCTTCCTCCTCTTTGACATCAGCAAATCGGGTGTTGCAGACAGTGGCTACTTGCTCAATCTGACCCATCAGCTCTTGCCTTACAAGTCCAGTCTTTTGATCCAGCTGATCACAACGCTTTTTATGAGCTGCTTCAGTTCGTCTGAATTCTCCTTCCATGAACTGTCTCAGGATAGTTGTCTGTCTATCCTTCTCCATAGCTAATTGCATCTTTAGCACTTGAGAAAATGAACCTTCTTTTGCCCTCCAAGATTCCTTGACCTGATCTTCAACGCTATCACTGATTTCTCGATAAGCATCTCGAACGTATTGTTTGATCCAGGCCTCTTGAGAGTTCATTTCCTCAGCTACCTTTTGTTTGACCTTAGCCATGTTTTCTTCATGTATGATTCCGGAAAAATAGAGGTCGATCTTAGTCTTCTCATGAATCGCAGCCTCTATATTTTCTTTGAGTGAAGAAGTTATAATTTCAGGAACCAGTTGTAGAGCACTCAGACTAGCTCTCTTCAAATTTAGCACTTCCTCCTTCAGAGCATTGAATTCGGATACAGACACAGATGCTGAAGGTCCTGTAATCTCTTCAGATGGAGAAGATAGAGTTAAATCTATCTCCTCAATAGGAACAATAGCTTCAGTTTCAGCTGAAGGAGAATCTGCCCCATGTGTTGATGTTGTTGGCACTCCGGATTCCACCTCAGCTTGTATAGGCTCCATCATCTATTCTGTTTGTGCCTCCTCAGCTGTATCCATCTCAGCTGGCTCATCGGCAGCTCCACCAATCATTCCTTCAGTCTCCTTCACCTCATCTCCTTTTTCAACTGTGTCCTTTCCTTGTTCCTTTTCCTTCACCTCACCCAATTTTTCCACCTCCTCTGGTGCCTCATCTCCAAGATACACCCTTTGTAAAATGTAATTAACAAAAGCGTCTTCTGTCAGGATGTCTTGGAAGGATTTAAGTTTAGCCTTCCTGAGGACTTCTTTTTCCCAGATGGACAGATTATTTCCATCTGCTTCTGATATCAGGATGGCTGTCTCTTCAAATGAGCCCAATCTGAGTCTTCTTAGCAGATATACATCAACGAGTTCTTTTAGAAGTTCAGGCTCGTCTGCTAGAGCGTATTCTTTTCTGAGTAGGAATTTATTTCCAAGAATCTGTAAAGAGGTTTCGGTTGGACCCATTACCCCAGATGGGTTGGGTAGGTTTAGGAAAAGATCTGGTTCAGATGAGGTAGAGGGTAAGAAAGAAAAGGGATCTTCTGTGGATTGTGTTTGGATTGGACTTCTGGGAGTGGACCGTTTTAGAGGCTCAGAGGCAGCGGTCTTACCTGCCTCTTCATCGCCAGGTTGGGATGTAGAGGGTTCTGGTACTTCATCCTCAGATGAGGGGGATGAAGATTTGGCTTGTTCTTTGTCCTGGTCGTCTCCAGATGAGATCTCGACCCTTCCTCCTTGTCCTGGGCTTTCTCCAGCCTCGGCTGAGACACTTCCCCCTTGGGAAGTTGTCTCCTCCTCCTCTCCTTCTTCCTCTGTCTCAGCAGACGAGGACTCATCTACCAACACTGATTTGACCTCCTTTGTCTTGGCTTTTGAAGCCTTCTTCCTAGGAGCTGGGGGTGGAGCTGGAGCATCCTCGTCTCCTTCCGAGTCTGTAGGTCCATAGAGTTTCTCATCCTTAATCAGGAGTCCCTTCTGTCTGGTGTACTTCTTTACACCCTCCTTCCAGTCCAGGTTGTCTGACCCTAGCTTGTGTTCAAGTATGATGGTAATCCTGGCCATCATACTCGTGATTTTGGTCAAGGACCATTTCATCAATTCAGCTGTAACTGGGGTCTTGGTGAATTTCTTCTTCTCCTCCATTATCCTCGAATACACCAATCTTGCCCAATTAATCTCTGCTCCGTCTATTATAGTCCTCAGACAACAGATCCTTGGCTTAGTTAACCTATCGTGACTCTGTTGTTCTCCCAAGATGCACTTGGTCAAAATAAACATTGAAAGTCGATACTTCCTCTTCAACATCGGTCTTTTCAGATTTGCAGTTGTGTTCTGGTAAGTTCTCCTCGCCATTAATCGGAAGCTCTCCAAGTATTCCGATGCTTTATACGTGAAAGGGTTTTCTCCGATGGTGCTCAACTCAAAAATTTCTCCGATTTCTCCAATAGATAATATCACCTTTTTCATCTTTCCTTTGGTTCGGATTTGCGATTCCAAACCAGTATCAGTTGCCTTTGCCCTGGTTAAAAACTTGGCAGAGAGATCATCCAGAGTCAGATTCCTTGAAAGTTTCTTTGTGCAGTACTGTTTCAAGCCTCTGGATTCGAGCAAGTTTAATATTTCCCTAGTTTCTGAATCAGTTGAAGTCTCCCATTCAACAAACATTTCTGATTTTGTTTTGTCTCTAATTGAAGTATGATCATATTCATACTTGATGTTTGCTTTCTTTGATTCCGCCATTGATGAATATAGAAGGTTTAGGAGGGAAAGGAAAAGTTTGAGAAAATATGAAGGGTTTTATGTGTGCGTAACTGAAATTATGCACACGAACTCCTTTATATATAGAAAAATATAATAATAAACAATTATAAAACTAATAATTGCCTGAAAAAGTGTAAATATAGGCTTTCGAATCGCCATTAATGCAATTATGACATTTATTTTGAAAAGTGCAGAGAATATTATGAAATATATCGCGCGTGATATTTAGACGGTTCATATTTCAGAAACCGCCTCCATTTCAGGCGCGTGAAGCTTACTCAGCGTATTTCAAAATTATATTTGATAAAATTTCGGGTCCGTAGTAACTTCTCTCCTGACAGAGTTACTTATTTGAGAAAATACTTTTCAGTTAATTGGAGAGATAAAATAAAATATACAAGTTTTAAAAAAAACAAAATTTGAACCCTTATCCTTTTATTTTGTAAAACAAAATATTTTTAATATACTGAGTAACTTCATTTTTAAAGAAATATTAAAAAGGATTATGATATTAAATTCATATATTAATTATATGAACCTAATATTCATAAATTAATAGACAGTTAAAAAGTTTAGAAGATACTTTCTGAAGACTTCACCTTGTCTGGATTAATAGCATCATAGTCTGTTTCATGAACACTTGGATAAGTAGACCTTGTCTTGTATTTAGAAATATGTTTATCAAATCTTGTTCTTTCTGAAATCAAAGACACTTAGACAAGTCATTAGTACCAAGGGTAAGTCAGATAAGATGCAATGGTCGTCTGATTTTATAGAAGTCAGCTGACTATTGTGATCTTGTCTGATTTACCAAATGTCAGATAAGTAATCATCAAGTCAGATAAGGTCAATATGACTAATCCTTGATTCTTGATTCCAAGATAGGAGATCAATGATATCAGCTACCTGATTGTCCTTTGACTCATATCTAGTCTGATAATTCTTTCTAGACATAATAAGCTAATTGAGAGAGAGACAAAGAATGAAAAACAAAGAATAAGATTATAGATTAACTAAAGAAGCATCTAATAATCCTAATTCTACAGATAGTTCTTTAAACCTTGTCTCTGCCAGTGGCTTTGTTAAGATGTCTGCTCTTTGAAAATCAGTTAGAATCTTCTCTAGTTTGATGTCACCTTTCTCTGCGTGGTCTCGGATAAAGTGGTGTCCAATATCAACATGCTTGCATCTTGTATGTAGAACTGGGTTCTGAGTAATAGCTATAGCACTATTACTATCACAAAAGATAGGTACATCTTTGGTGATAATGTTGTAGTCCCTTAACTGCTGACTTATCCAGATCAGTTGTGAACAACAACTTCCAGCTGCCATATACTCAGCTTCAGTTGTGGAGGTAGCTACAGAGGTTTGCTTTTTAGACAACCATGAAATCAGCTTACTTCCAAGAAATTGGCAAGTACCAGATGTAGATTTTCTATCTATCTTACACCCACCAAAGTCTGAGTCTGAGTATCCAGACAGCTCAAAGTTGTCATCGGCTGGATACCATAACCCAACATTTACAGTTCCTTTTAGATACTTAAGAATTTTCTTTGCTGCTTCAAGATGGCTTTTCTTAGGATTTGCTTGAAATCGAGCACAGACTCCAACTGCAAATGAAATATCAGGTCTACTAGCAGTTAAATATAATAATGAACCAATTAGACCTCGATACTCAGTTTGATCGGTGTCTTCTCCCTTCTCGTCTGGATCCATTGAAAAATTTGTCATCATAGGTATCTTAGCCTCTCGGCTGGTACCTATTCCAAATTTATCAATAAGATCTTTTGTATATTTGGCTTGGTTGATGAAAATTCCCTTCTTTGTCTGTTTGACTTGGAGTCCAAGAAAATAAGTCATCTCTCCCATCATGGACATTTCAAATCTGCTTTTCATAAGATGACTAAATTCTTCACACAAAGATATGTTAATTGATCCAAAAATAATATCATCAACGTAAATCTGAACTAATAAAAGATCACAACCATATTCTTTTCTAAAGAGAGTTCTACCAATTCTCCCTTTAACAAAACCATTTTGAATCAAATAATCAGACAAGGTGTCATACCATGCTCTTGGTACTTGTTTAAGTCCATATAGAGCTTTCCTTAGTTTATAAACCTTGTCTCCTTTGACAAAACCAGGAGGTTGCTCTACATAAACTTCCTCAGCTAGGATTCCATTAAGAAATGCTGACTTAACATCCATTTGAAAAACTATGAATCTTTTAAAAGCAGCATAGGCTAAAAACAATCTTATGGCTTCCAGACGAGCTACTGGTACAAAGGTTTCATCATAATCAATCCCCTCTGATTGTGAATAACCTTGAGCAGCTAGTCTGGCTTTATTTCTTACCACAATATTGTTTTCATCCCTTTTGTTTTTAAAGACCCATTTAGTTCCAATGACTTTTTGATGATGAGGCCTTTCAACAAGCTCCCACACATCTTGTCTTTGAAACTGATTTAGTTCTTCTTGCATGGCATTAATCCAGTTGGAATCAGTTAGAGCTTCTGTAATAGATTTCGGTTCAAGTAATGACACGTAGCAACTGAACATGCAATCTTGATTTAGTTGGGTTCTCGTCTGAACACCAGAGTCTAAATCTCCAATTATCTGTTTAGCTGGATGGTATGACATTACTTTCTTACCTTTATCTTTTACAATGGATGAGGTTTTGTCTGAATTATTTATTTCAGATGATTCTATGTTACCTTCAGTTACCTCTTCCTGATCATCTGAGGTATTTGTTGTCTGATCAGTTGGTAGATCAGCTGGTGAGGAAGATCTTTCAGGTCCTTTCTCCTTGTCTGGTTCTTCCTCTTCATCTGAGTCTGATTCTTGATTGTAGAATTTTATGGTTGATTTCTTGATAGTCATTTGATTCAGATCATCTGATATATTTGTGATGTTATCTGTCTTACTAAACTCAAAAGGAGATTCATCAAAAACAACATGTGGTGTTTCCTCTACACACAAGGTTGTCTTATTAAAAACTCTATATGCTTTTGATACAGATGAGTATCCTAAGAATATTCCATCTGCTATCTTGGTATCAAAAGTTTTTAATTGAGATTTACCATTGTTGTGTATGAAACATTTACAACCAAATATATGAAAGTATGAAATTTTGGGGGATCTTCCCTTCCAAATTTCATAGGGAGTTTTGCATTTATTTTTAACAATCAAACTTCTATTTTGAACATAGCAAGCTGTATTAACAGCTTCTGCCCAAAACCTGTGTGGAGTGTTGTACTCGGATAACATTGTTCTAGTTGCCTCTTTCAAGGTTCTGTTTCTCCTTTCAACTACTCCATTTTGTTGTGGAGTCCTTGCTGCAGATGTTTCATGAGTTATGCCATTCTCAATGTAGTAGTTAGTAACAAGCTTATTAAGGAACTCAGTACCTTTATCACTTCTCATTTTAACAATAGTTAGCCCATTTTCATTTTGAACCTTTTTAAGAAATTCTGGAATCTTAATCATTGTCTCATTCTTTTTGTACAAGAAAATAACCCAGGTAAATCTTGAAAAATCATTAACAATTGCCAAAGTATATTTCCTTCCACTGAAGCTGAGAGGTGTGATTGGACCAAAAAGATCCATATGAAGAAGTTCCAAAATTCTTTCTGAAGAAGGACCACTTATTGTTTTAAAAGAAGCTTTAGTCTGTTTTCCTTTTTGATATGAATCACACACATGGTTCTTTGAAAATACTTTATCAGGAAGACCTTGAACTAAAGATTTCCTCGCTATTTTGTAAAGAGTCTTGAAGTTTAAGTGGCCAAGACGTTTATGCCACAACCAACTTAAATCATCTGAGCTCTTAGCAACAAGACAAGTGTCTTTAGGATAACTTTTGAAATTTGCAACATAAATGTTACCTTATCTGACTCCAGCTAATAGAATATTTTCATTAATACCTGTTGGGTCCCTTTGGAACGAGTTTAAACACAAAATCAAGATACCCTCTAGTGATAATCTAGAAGGGGGGGATGAATAGATTATCAAAAACTTTTGCAAGCTTAGATGATCTATCAACTTCCAAAATAAAATTTACAGCGGAAACAAATTTTTGTTTATACTCAATTCAAATAGGATCTAAAGCTTTGTCAGATATCAAATTTGCGATCAAGAAACAATCAATGAAAACGAGTAATAAGCAATAAAAAGAAATAACACCAGATTTATAGTGGTTCGGATCAAACGATCCTACATCCACTCTCCTTCTTCAAACTTGAAGAAGGGACTCTTCTTACTTCCTTCCTGCTTGCTTACTTTCTTACTTTCTTCCTTTACAATGTTCTTCTTGACCTTACAATGATGATACTATCTCTAATTGGCTTTTTGAAGATGTACAAAGAAAATGGTGTTCTATAAACACCAGAAAATGAATGAACACTTTAAGTGTTCGTGTGTATACAAATGATATTGAAAAGAGCTTTGAATTCTCAGATTTTTCAAATGCTAAGCTTCTGGATTGCGTTTCTCTCGTTTATGAAAAAACTAAATTCTGAATCTCTGATCCTATTTATAGATCTTCTGTAGATGACGGTTATAACTTCCTTGTTCTTGTTTGTTGAAGGTTGTAACTGATTAACTAATTCTTGAAACTGCTTCTTGTTTGGTTGTAACTGATTCTTGAATTTGACTAACTCTTCTAGCTTGTCTGATTCTTCACCCTGTCTGACTCTTCACATTGTCCGATTTTCTACTCTGTCTGATTCTTCACCTTGTCTTGAATCTCTATCTGATCTTCTACCTCGTCTGGTTCTATCATCGTCTGTTTTCTGTTCTTGTCTCTATCTGACTTCTTTTGAATCATCCCTATCTTATTTTTCTATACTTAGTCTATATAGAGTTTTTATTACATCAGCTGACTATACAATGTCTTCAGCTGGTCATCTTAATTTACACTTTAACTCATCAAAACTAAGTACATTTTATCCCAACAATTTCTCCCTTTTTGATGATGTTAAAACATGGCTCAAGAAAAGAAAAATATTAGTAATCTCAAAGATACGGAAATACACTTAAGACACTTAGCCAGATTATTGAAGCACATAGTTTTATTAACAGATGATGATAAGATTATGAAGTAGATAATCAGGGTAATACTTATGAATCATATACTCAGAGTACTTTGTTCATAAAAACAATTGATCAGTTATTCAAAGAGCTTTGTTCAATCAGCTTATGAGTAATAAATCAGATGATTAGCAAAAGAGTTTCAGTTTATTTTATTTAGTTTGATTAATTATGAAAGAGTCTTAGTCAAATTACGTTATAAGAAATGATTAGTTACCCAGATAGGTTTCAAGAAAATTTAAAGACACACCAACAGATTATGAGAGTAGATCAAACGATTTATTCACAGAATTTCATCTTCTCAGCCTCTTGCAAATTCGGATAAGATCCAGATAAGATAAGGAAAGAAAAGATTTAGTCATACCATCTATTCTCTTCTGGAACCTTGAGCCAGTCAAAGACTCGCTTCTTTAAAGAGATTGTTTCACCTCCCTCTGCAAGATCAGCTGTGGCTTCGGCTTTGATGATAAGCTGCTTGATCTTCTCTAGGTCCAGATGACCATCAGCTGTTAGAGGGGGTTCCATCTGAGAATAAGCTGGTGCGACTACATCTGAGTTGAATTCCGTGTGAGCAATGTTGACTAGGTATTGATACATCTGAGGGTCTTTTTCTTCCAGCCAATTGTGAAAAGCTTCATTCTCATCGAGTCCCCATTTGATGGCTTTGCAAACATGGAACTGAAAGATCCAGTCCACTTCATATGGCCTCCACTTTGCCTGATCTGCCATTAGTAGAACTTCCTTGGGGACGACCTCACTTCGATGAAATGGCCTTAGAACTTCTTCCCCTTGCTCATCTGTTATCTTCTGAACCCATCTCCTCAGTGAGCGGTCATAGTATTTTCTGCAGCCTTCTCCTGCTCTCTCCTCTTCTTTGCATCCCTTCGCTTATATTTCTCTTTCTCCTCTCTCTTCCTTTTCTTGATCTTCTCTTCTTCATCTATCTCAGCTTGAGTTTTCTTAGGAATTTGAGCTGTTTGAGCTGTTCTAGATGATCCAGAAGGAGAGGTGATTTGAGCAGGATCTTGCACAGGGGATTTTCTCGTACTAGGTTCAACTCTTGTCTTCTTCAAGACTTTCCCTGTCTTGTCCTCATCTTCTTTCCTCCTTTCCTCTTCTGCTTTCAGCAACTCTTCAGATAACTCTTCCAACTTCATGTTTAGGGCAATGATCTTGTCATCTTGCTCGTCTATTCTTTTCTTGAGCACACTATCTTCCCCCTTTTTAGCATCAGCAAATCGGGTATTGCAGATAGTGGCTACTTGTTCAATTTGACCTACGAGTTCTTCTCGCACATGCCCTGTCTTTTGATCAAGCTGGTCATATCTCTTCTTTTGTCCGACCTCAGCTCGTCTGAACTCATCGTCCATGAATTTCTTAATGCTCGTCGTCTGCCTATCCTTCTCCATCGCCAATTGCATTTTTAGGACTTGATGAAATGATGCCTCCTTGGCTTTCCAGGCTTCTCTTACTTGCTCCTCAACTGAATCTTTGATTTCGATATAGGCAGAACGAACGTACTGTTTGACCCATTCATCCTGAGAGTTCATCTCCTTAGCAACTGTCGTCTTAACTGCAGCCATCTGTTCCTCATGTCTGATCGTAGAAAAATATAGATCAATCTTGGTTTTTTCGTGAATTGCAGCTTCTATATTTTCCTTGATTGAAGACGTTATCATCTCTGGAACACGCTGTAGAGCATTCAGACTAGCTCTTTTGATGTTCAACACCTCCTCCTTCAGCATGTTGAAATCAGATACAGACACAGAAGCTGAGGATCCAGCCACATCTTCAGATGGAGAAAGTTGAGTTAGATCCACCAGCTGTACCTCAGACAACTGCTTTGTTTGTGCCTCCCCAGCTGTATCCAACTCAGCTGGCTCATCGGCAGCTCCACCAGGTGCCATCTCAGGCTCATTTTCAGTGCCATCTCCGGCCAAAACTTGCTCGATTTCCATTCCTTCTCCAGCCAACTCCGGCTCAACTTGCCTTTCTTCTTCTGCCTTTTTCTGGGCTTCCTCAGTAGTTGGCATGTCTACGAAATATACCCTGTGAAGGATATAATCGAAGAACATGCTCTCAGTTAGAATATCCGTAAAGGATTTGAGCTTGGCTCTTTTCAGCACTTCTTTCTCCCATATCGACAGGTTATTCCCACCAACCTCAGCTATGAGGATAACTGTCTCCTCAAATCCTCCTGTCCTTAACCTCCATAGAAGCCATACATCCACAAGCTCTTCCAAAAGCTTGGGTTCATTTTGAAGGTTATGTTCTTTGTGGAGTATGAACTTCTTCCTATAACTCTCAAGGACTCTTGTTGGTCCCATGACTCCCAGATGGGTTTGGAAGTAAGGAGTAGAGATGAGGTTCTGTTTGGGATGAGGAAAGAAAAGAAAATGGGTCGAGATGAGGGTTGGGATTGGGTTGGACTTTTGGAAGTAGACCGATTTAGAGGCTCGGAGGCGGCGGCCTTGTGCGCCCCTTCATCGCCGGGGTGAGATGATGTGGGTTGGGTGTCATCGGCCTCGAGATGAGGAAGACGATGATGTGGTGGATTGGGATTGCTCGGCTTCTTCAGCCTCGTCTCGGATGAGACTTCAACCGTCTCCCTCCCCCCCTGATTTCCCGGCCGCGACACTTCCCCCCCTTGGGAAGGCTGTCATCTCCTCCTCTTCTTCCTCCTCAACCTCGGCCTCGGTTTCTTCCTCCTCAGATGAGGGTTCATCGCCTAACACTTGTCTCCATTTTTTTCTTTCCCTTGGCCTTAGAAGCCTTCTTTTTAGGTGATGGAGGTGGGGTGTCTCCTTCGAGTCTGTATTTCCAAAGGGTTTCTCATCCTTGATGAGCGAGACCCTTACGCTTTGTGAACTTTTTCACCCCATGCGCCGATCTAGCTTGTCTGTCCCAATCTTGTGTTCAAGTATGATGGTGATTCTTGCCATCATACTTGTTATCTTGGTCGCGACCACCTTATCAGCTCCTTCGACACCTCTTTCTTTACAAACTTCTTCCTTTCCTCCATCATTCGAGAGTACAGCATCGAGCCCAATTAATATCAGCTCCGTCTATGATGGCTCTCGACAAAGACATATCCTTGGCTTAGTCAATCCGTCGTGACTCTGCTTTGCTCTCCCGAGTATACACTTCGTCAAAATGAGCATGAAGTCGATATTTTCTTCTCAACATCCCCTTTTTCAAATTCGCGGTTTTATTTTTACGGGATCTCCTTGCCATCATTCTAAAACTTTCTAAATACTCCTCGCTTTATATACAAATGGATTTCCACCGGTGATACTTAGACCAAAAATTTCTCCGATATCGGCCAATGGACACATGAATTTTTCTTGCTCTTTCCCAAAGTTCGAATCTTGGTTTCTAAACCCGGTGTACGTAACTTTGGCTCAGTCAAGAATTTCATGACAAGATCATCAAGGGTTTTGGATTTTGAAGGTTTCGAGAGAACAGATATCGCCTTAAGCCTCTCGATTCTAGTAACTCCAAAATCTCTCTTGTTTTGAGGGTCCGTAGAAATTTCCCATTCTACATACATCTCGATTTTGTTCGATCCACGATAGAAGCAAGATCATACTTATACTTGATTCTGGTTTTGAGGAATCCGCCATTGAAAGCTTGATTTTGAAGGTTTTGAGAGGAAAAAATGATTTTTGAGTGAAAACTGAATAGGTAATTATGTGCGTAAGTTATTATGCACACGATCTCCAATTTATATGGAAAGATTTAATAATAAACTAATCAAAACTAATAATATTTTGCAAAAGTGTAGATTTTGGCTTTCGTGCCAGCATTTAATGCAATTATGTGAATTTATTTTGAAAAGTGCACGAATAATATTAAATATGTCGCGCGTGAATTGTTAACGATTCATATTTCAGAAACCGCCTCCAATTTATGCGCGTGAATATCACTCAGCGTATTTCAAAACTTTATTTGATAAAATTTCGGGTCCGATAGTAACTTCTTTGACAAGAGGTAACTTGATTTGTAAAATCTTTTCAGTTAATTGGAGAGATAAACTGAAATATTATCTCTTTTTATATTTTTTTAAAAAAAAATATACCTTTTAAAAACGAACCCTTTTTTTTAAAAAAAAAAAAAATTTTAACACAAATATTAAGAAGAACTTCTGAGTGAATTCAATTTTTGAATAAATAACTAATTATGAAATTAAATTCACATATTAATTATGTGATTTAATAAACATAATTTTTAATAAAATATTAAAGAAACTCCTGTTAAATTGGCCGTGTGGTGATTTGAACATCGTCTGTTTCTTCTTGTAGACTTCAGATTATCAGCTGACTTCAGAATTTCCTGAAACTAAATACTTGAGAGAACTTATTAGTATCTTCTAAAGTAATTCAGACAAGGTACTCATACTCATCTGTCTTGTGATCGATCGGTGACTATGATGTATTTATGCGGATTACTCCATGTTTAGACAAATAAATATCAAGTTAGTTTAAATCAATAGATGAATCCTTGATTCTTGATCTCTTAGAAGAAATCAATGATATCAGCTCTCTATGATTATCCATATGATTTTTAACACATCTGATATTATTTTCCAAACATTATAACATAATCGAGAGAGACAAAATAGAATATAACAGATAGGGTTATATATCAGCTGGATTATATATCAGCTGAGGTAGCATCTAATAATCCTAATTCTAAAGAAAGATCTTTGAACCTTGTCTCTGCCAGAGGTTTTGTTAATAAGTCTGCCCTTTGATAATCAGTCAGGATTTTCTCAAGTCTAATATTGCCTTTTTCCACATGATCTCGAATGAAATGATGACGAATGTCAACATGTTTGCATCTGGTATGTAAGACTGGGTTCTGAGTAATAGCTATGGCACTATTACTATCACAAAAGATTGGTACATCTTTGGTGATAATGTTATAGTCCCTTAGTTGTTGGTGATCCGAGATAAGTTGTGAACAACAACTCCCATTTGCCATATACTCGGCTTGGTAGTAGAAGTAGCTACGAGAGGTTTGTTTCTTAGACAACCATGAAATCGGCTTACTTCCCAGAAATTGGCAAGTTCGGATGTAGATTTCCTATCTATCTTACACCCACCAAAATCGAATCGAGTATCGACAACTCAAAGTTATCGTCATTTGGATACCCACAGTCCTACATAGATTGTACCTTTCAAATATTTTAGAATCTTCTTTGCAGCTTCAAGATGACTCTTTTTAGGTTTAGCTTGAAAACGTGCACATACACCCACTGCAAAAGAAATGTCAGGTCTACTAGCGAGTTAAGTATAAAAAGAGAGCCAATTAAACCTCTATATCTTTGCGTCGATCGGTGTCTTCTCCTTTCTCATCTAGATCCATTGAAAAATTTGTCATCATAGGTATTTTGGCTTCTCGGTGGTACCTATTCCAAATTTCTCAATAAGATCTTTGGTATATTTTGTTTGATTTATGAAAATTCCTTTCTTTTATGCTTAATTTGAAGTCCAAGAAAGTATGTCATCTCTCCCATCATGGACATTTCGAATCATTCTTCATAAGATGACTAAATTCTTCACACAAGATTAGATTAGTTGATCCAAAAATAATATCATCAACATATATTTGAACTAACAGAAGACCTTTATCAGATTCTTTCCTAAATAAAGTTCTATCTATCTTACCTTTTACAAAACCATTTTGAATTAAATACTCGAGATAATGTATCATACCATGCTCTAGGGGCTGTTTAAGTCCATATAGAGCTTTCCTTAACCTATAGACCTTGTCTCCTTTGACAAAGCACGGAGGTTGTTCTACATAGACTTCTTCGGCTATGACTCCATTTAGAAATGCAGATTTCACATCCATTTGGAACACGGTAAATCTTTTGTAAGTAGCATAAGCTAAGAACAATCTTATGGCTTCAAGACGAGCAAGCTGGTGCAAAGGTTTCATCATAATCAATTCCCCTCAGATTGTGAATAACCTTGTGCAACCAATCTAGCCTTATTTCTTACCACAATGTTGTTCTCATCTTTCTTATTTTTGAAAACCCATTTTGTTCCAATAACTTTTTGATGATGAGGTCTTTCAACAAGCTCCCATACATCTTGTCTTTGAAATTGATTTAATTCATCTTGCATTGCATTTATCCAATTGGAGTCGGTTAGAGCTTGATAATAGTTTTAGGTTCAAGTAAAGATACATAACAACTAAATAGACAGTCTTGGTTTATCTGTGTCCTTATCGGACTCCAGAATCTAAACTTCCGATTATACATTCATTTGGATGATAAGTCAATACTCGTTTACCTTTATCTTTTACTGGATATGAAGTCTTATCGAGACATTTTCATCAATTGATTACGTATTACCTTCGGGAGTATCTTCTAGTCCATCGGTATTGTAGTTGTGCGATCGGATGATATGGAAGAACTCTCGGCTTCCTTATCTTTATTCTTGTCGATGTGTCTTCCTCATCCGATTCGACTACAGTAAGTAGAACTTGAGTGATTTCTTGATGTTTAATCTGTTAAGATCTTCAGCTATCTTGGTGACATTATCTGGACTTTCAGACTTAGAAATTTCGTCAAAAACAACATGTGGTGTTTCTTCCACACATAATGTAATCTTATTAAAAACTCTATATGCTTTGGATACAGATGAGTATCCTAAGAATATCCCTTCTGCAATCTTAGCATCAAAAGTTCTTAATTTAGATTTTCCATTATTATGGATAAAACACTTACAACCAAATATATGAAAATATGAAATTTTTGGTATTCTACCCTTCCATATTTCATAAGGAGTTTTGCATTTATCTTTCACAATTAAACACCTATTTTGAACAAAACATGCAGTATTAATGGCTTCTGCCCAAAACCTGTGTGGAGTGTCATACTCAGATAACATAGTCCTTGCAGCTTCTTTCAGGGTTCTGTTTCTCCTTTCTACCACTCCATTTTGCTGGGGTGTTCTTGTAGATGATGTTTCATGTGCTATACCATTCTCAGTACAATAGTTAGTAACAAACGAGTTCAGAAACTCAGTACCTTTATCACTTCTAATCTTGACAATATTTAGTCCTTTTTCATTTTGAATTCTTTTGAGGAATTCTGGAATTTTTTATTACAGTCTCATTCTTTTTATACAAGAAAATAACCCAAGTGAATCTAGAAAAATCATCTACAATCACTAAAGTATACTTTCTTCCACTAAAACTTAGAGGTGTAACTGGACCAAAGAGATCCATGTGTAGAAGTTCCAGAATCCTTTCAGAAACAGGACCATTTATTGTTTTGAAAGAAGTTTTGGTCTGTTTTCCTTTTTGACAAGCATCACAAACATGATTTTTCGAAAATATTTTATCTGGAAGTCCTTTGACTAAAGATTTTCTTGCTATTTTGTTAAGAGTTTTGAAATTTAAATGACTAAGACGTTTATGCCATAGCTAACTTAAATCTTCTGAACTCTTAGCAATAAGACAAGTATCCTTAGAGCAACTCTTGAAATTTGCAATATAGATATTACCTTGTCTGACTCCAGTAAGTAAAATATTTTCGTTTAAACCATCCAAAATAAAACATGCATCATGAGTGAATTTTACACAATATCCTTTATCACAAAATTGAGATACAGACAGTAAGTTATGTTTCAAACCTTCCACAAAATATACTTCATTAACCTGGATATCTCCAATCATTAGAGTTCCAACTCCTTTGGTTAGACCAAAATTGTTGTCTCCGAACATTACTCGAGGTCCATCTATCGTCTGATAGTTAGAAAGAAGTCTTTTCTCATGAGTCATATGCTTAGAACATCCACTGTCTATATACCAAATGACTTCAAGAACCTCTTCTCGTTCAACTATCTCCTTATTCTTCTGCAATCACAAATTAATTCTTAGGTACCCTTTGTGTATTGGGTCCTTTCTTGTCAAGTTGATACTTAGGTATCCAGATAAAAACATCCAAGTTTTTCAGAACCAATGATTGAATTTTGCAACCATATCTATCCACTAATATTAGACTATCTAGATCAATTTTATTTAATTGATCTCTAGTGATTGTCTTATATCTTGGAAAGAATGGATACGACTTGCTTCTTCCATCAAAACCATTATACTTTGGAAATGACTTTGATTTAGTCTTTAGATTTCTTTTGGAAACATTTCTCCTCATCTGTATTTTTTCTTTTAATATATCAGATGGGGTGATTTGCTCCTTTGATTTCTTTGGACTAAGTTCTGTCTTTTCCATAGTCTTAGTGGCTTTGACAAAAACTCTAGGTTTGATAGGATCATTTTTCGTGTTCCTATCAAAACTCAATCCAGTCTTATCACTAGGTTTCTGAGAAGTACTGAAGATGTTATCAATTGTAGACTGAGAATTATTAAGATGTCCTAACTTGAGATTTAAATCTCTGTTAGTCTTTTTAAAATTCTCATTCTCCATATTGATATTTGAAAATTTAATTTTTAAAGTACTCAATTCTTTTTCCAACTCATTGGTTTTCTTAGACGAGGAACTAGTAGAAATCTTTGATTGACATTCCCCCTTGAATGTACAATCTAGATTCTTCCTTGTCTCTGTCTGATGTTCCTTTGTTAGACTAAGAATTTGATCCTTTAAACTTAAATTTTCAGTCTCTATCTGTTTATAAGCAGATAAAGCTGTCTTCAGATCTTTTAGAAGTTTGTTAATAAGACATGGATCGGATTCAGACAAGTTATCATTATCATTGTCTGAGGATGAGTAATAGTTTACCTCCTTAGCCATTAGGCAAACATCATTGTCTGACCCGAAACTAGATGAGGATGAGGATGATGATGTCTCATGTGTTTCCTCCTTTTACGCTAAAAAGAGCTCGTTGATACGCATATCTCCTATCCGTTTCTTCCTCTTTTCTTCTCTCTCTCTAGGAGTGAGTTGAGGACAATCATAGCTAAAATGGCGAGGTTTATTGCAGGTATAACAGATATCTCCTCTTTCGACTTTGGACTATTCTCACCTCGTCGATTGGTGATTTAAACCTTTTCTTGGATCCTTCTTTTTGTCATTGTCTCGAATACTTCTCTTCCTTGTCGATTTATAATTCGACGATTAAACCTATCTCTCTTATTCCTTTTATACTTCATCTTGAGTCTCTCATATCGTCGATCAATAAAGCCATTTCCTCCTTTTTCTTGACAAATCGACGCCTTAGAAATCTTATCGAGAATCCTCTTGATGAAGAAATGCCACGATCTCTTTCAGTAGATGATTCTACCTCATCTTCTTCATCTTCAATTTGTATATCATATTCCAAGGCTTTGGATGAGAAAATAGAGTATGATGTGATATAGATGATGACAGTCTGTGTTGCTTTGAGAATATTTGCTTTTTCCCTCCATCTTTTGCTTAATGATCGAGTACCTTATTATTAATCTCTTTCTCGGTATAGGTTTTACCCAAATCAGTGACTTTGTTCACCAGATTGGTTAATCTCACATCAATTGATCCACAGTTTCTCCATCTTTCATCTTGAATGTATCAAATGCATGTAAAACTGATTGCAACTTGTTTTTCTTTAACTCGCTTTCGACCCTTCACAAACATTTGCAAGAGTCTTCCACATATCCTTGGCGAGTTTTACATCTCTTTACCTTTTCTATCCAGTCTTTGCTCAATGTCTCTATAATTTTTTGTCCTTGCTACTGATCCAATTGTGAATCTTCCTTTCGTCGTTTGTCAAATCAGCACTTTTCTTTTCTTGTTGACTTCTTGTAGTAGAAGATTCAGCTCCAGTACTAACAACTCCATGGTAGAATTTTATTGGACCTTCCTCAAGAACCTCTTCCATACGGTCATGAATGGCCTTTAAATGATTCTCCATTACGAACTTCCAATAATCATATTCTTGATAGAAAAATCGGTAACTGGATTTCTTACTTTTAACAGAAGACATTGTAATTCAAGATGCTAAAACACAACTTATCAGAAATGTTAGTGACTCAATGATAAGAAATCAGATTTCAATGAAAACTCAGATATTTCAAGACCACAAATCTCTATCAGAACAGCTTAACACTGCTCTGATACCACTTGTTGGGTCCCTTTAGAACGAGTTTAAACACAAAAACAAGATACCCTCTAGTGATAATCTAGAAGGGGGGATGAATAGATTATCAAAAACTTTTGCAAGCTTAGATGATCTATCAACTCCAAAATCAAATTTACAGCGGAAACAAATTTTTGTTTATACTCAATTCAAATAGGATCTAAAGCTTTGTCAGATATCGAATTTGCTATCAAGAAACAATCAATGAAAACGAGTAATAAGCAATAAAAAGAAATAACACCAGATTTATAGTGGTTCGGATCAAACGATCCTACATCCACTCTCCTTCTTCAAACTCGAAGAAGGGACTCTTCTTACTTCCTTCCTGCTTGCTTACTTTCTTACTTTCTTCCTTTACAATGTTCTTCTTCAGCCTTACAATGATGATACTATCTCTAATTGGCTTTTTGAAGATGTACAAAGAAAATGGTGTTCTATAAACACCAGAAAATGAATGAACACTTTAAGTGTTCGTGTGTATACAAATGATATTGAAAAGAGCTTTGAATTCTCAGATTTTTCAAATGCTAAGCTTCTGGATTGCGTTTCTCTCGTATATGAAAAAATTCTAAATTCTGAATCTCGATCCTATTTATAGATCTTCCAGATAGATGACGGTTATAACTTCCTTGTTCTTGTTTGTTGAAGGTTGTAACTGATTAACTAATTCTTGAAACTGCTTCTTGTTTGGTTGTAACTGATTCTTGAATTTGACTAACTCTTCTAGCTTGTCTGATTCTTCACCCTGTCTGACTCTTCACCTTGTCTGATTTTCTACTCTGTCTGATTCTTCACCTTGTCTTGAATCTCTATCTCGATCTTCTACCTCGTGCGGGTTCTATCATAAATGCATTTTTGTTCTTGTCTCTATCGACTTCTTTTGAATCATCCCTATCTTATTTTTCTATACTTAGTCTATATAGAGTTTTTATTACATCGGTGACTATACAATGTCTTCAATTTGGTCATCTTAATTTACACTTTAACTCATCAAAACTAAGTACATTTTATCCCAACAATTTCCCCTTTTTGATGATGTTAAAACATGGCTCAAGAAAAGAAAAATGTTAGTAATCTCAAAGATACGGAAATACACTTAAGACACTTAGCCAGATTATTGAAGCACATAGTTTTATTAACAGATGATGATAAGATTATGAAGTAGATAATCAGGGTAATACTTATGAATCATATACTCAGAGTACTTTGTTTATAAAACCAATTGATCAGTTATTCAAAGAGCTTTGTTCAATCAGCTTATGAGTAATAAATCAGATGATTAAAAAAAAATTTAGTTTATTTTATTTAGTTAGATTAATTATGAAAGAGTCTTAGTCAAATTATGTTATAAGAAATGATTAGTTACCCAGATAGGTTTCAAGAAAATTTAAAGACACACCAACAGATTATGAGAGTAGATCAAAAGATTTATTCACAGAATTTCATCTTCTCAGCTTCTTGCAAATTCGGATAAGATCCAGATAAGATAAGGAAAGAAAAGATTTAGTCATACCATCTATTCTCTTCTGGAACCTTGAGCCAGTCAAAGACTCGCTTCTTTAAAGAGATTGTTTCACCTCCCTCTGCAAGATCAGCTGTGGCTTCGGCTTTGATGATAAGCTGCTTGATTTTTTCTAGATCCAGATGACCATCAGCTGTTAGAGGGGGTTCCATCTGAGAGTAAGCTGGTGCGACTACATCTGATTTGAATTCCGTGTGAGCAATGTTGATTAGGTATTGATACATCTGAGGGTCCTTTTCTTCCAGCCAATTGTGAAACGCTTCATTCTCATCGAGTCCCCATTTGATGGCTTTGCAAACATGGAACTGAAAGATCCAGTCCACTTCATATGACCTCCACTTTGCCTGATCTGCCATTAGTAGAACTTCCTTGGGGACGACCTCACTTCGATGAAATGGCCTTAGAACTTCTTCCCCTTGCTCATCTGTTATCTTCTGAACCCATCTCCTTAGTGAGCGATCATAGTATTTTCCTGCAGCCTTCTCCTGCTCTCTCCTCTTCTTTGCATCCCTTCGCTTATATTTCTCTTTCTCCTCTCTCTTCCTTTTCTTGATCTTTCTTCTTCATCTATCTCACTTGAGTTTTCTTAGGAATTTGAGCTGTTTGAGCTGTTCTAGATGATCCGTATGAGAGGTGATTTGAGCAGATCTTGCACAGTGGGATTTTCTCGTACTCAGGTTCAACTCTTGTCTTCTTCAAGACTTTCCCTGTCTTGTCCTTATCTTCTTTCCTCCTTTCCTCTTCTCGCTTCAAAGCAACTCTTCGATAACTCTTCCAACATGTTTAGGGCAATGATCTTGTCATCTTGCTCGCCTATTCTTTTCTTGAGCACACTATCTTCCCCTTTTTAGCATCAAGAAATCGGGTATTGCAGATAGTGGCTACTTGTTCAATTTGACCTACGAGTTCTTCTCGCACATGCCCCGTCTTTTGATCAAGCTGGTCATATCTCTTCTTTTGTCCGACCTCAGCCTCGCCTAAACTCATCGCCTATGAATTTCTTAATGCTCGCTGCCCGCCTATCCTTCTCCATCGCCAATTGCATTTTTAGGACTTGATGAAATGATGCCTCCTTGGCTTTCCAGCTTCTCTTACTTGCTCCTCAATCGAATCTTTGATTTCGATATAGGCAGTAACTAACGCATCGCTTGACCCATTCATCCCGAGAGTTCATCTCCTTAGCAATCGCCGCCTTAATCGCAGCCATCTGCTCTCATGTCCGATCGTAGAAAAATATAGATCAATCTTGGTTTTTTCTTGAATTGCAGCTTCTATATTTTCCTTGATTGAAGACGTTATCATCTCTCGAACACGCCGTAGAGCATTCAGATTAGCTCTTTTGATGTTCAACACCTCCTCCTTCAAAGATGTTGAAATCGAGATGCATACGTAAGCCGAGGATCCAGCCACATCTTCGATGGAGAAAGTTGAGTTAGATCCACCAGCTGTACTCGATAATCGCTTTGTTTGTGCCTCCCCCACCAGATCCAACTCACTGGCTCATCGGGCAACCTCCACTGTGTGCCATCTCAAAGCTCATTTTTTCAGTGCCATCTCCGCCAAAACTTGCTCGGTTTCCATTCCTTCTCCAGCCAACTCCGGCTAACAACTTGCCTTTCTTCTTCTTCGCTTTTTCTCGGGCTTCTCAAGAGTTGGCATGTCTACGAAATATACCCCGTGAAGGATATAATCAAGAACATGCTCTCGCTAGAATATCCGTAAAGGATTTGAGCTTGGCTCTTTTCAAAGACTTCTTTCTCCCATATCGACTGTGTTATTCCCACCAACCTCAGCTATGAGGATAGCTGCCTCCTCAAATCCTCCCCGTCCTTAACCTCCATAGAAGCCATACATCCACTAGCTCTTCCAAAAGCTTGGGTTCATTTTGAAGGTTATGTTCTTTGTGGAGTATGAACTTCTTCCCTATAACTCTCAAGGACTCTTTCGTTGGTCCCATGACCGTGATGGGTTTGGAAGTAAGGAGTAGAGATGAGGTTCTGTTTGGGATGAGGAAAGAAAAGAAAATGGGTCGATGAGGGTTGGGATTGGGTTGGACTTTTTGGAAGTAGACCGATTTAGAGGCTCGAGGCAGCGGCCTTGTCCGCCCTTCATCGCTGTGGTGAGATGATGTGGGTGGGTGTCATCGCCCGATGAGGAAGACGATGATGTGGTGGATTGGGATTGCTCGCCTTCTTCAGCCTCGTCCTGGATGAGACTTCAACCGTCTCCTCTCGCGCCCGATTTTTCAGCCCGCGACACTTCCCCCTTGGGAAGCCGTCATCTCCTCCTCTTCTTCCTCCTCAACCTCAGCCTCGGTTTCTTCCTCCTCGATGAGGGTTCACGCCTAAACACTGTCCATTTTTTTTTTTTCCTTGGCCTTAGAAGCCTTCTTTTTTAGGTGATGGAGGTGGGGTGTCTCCTTCGAAGTTCAGATTTCCAAAGGGTTTCTCATCCTTGATGAAAGAGACCTTTCCGCTTTGTGAACTTTTTCACCCCCGTCTCGCGCCTAGCTTGTCTGTCCCCATCTTGTGTTCAAGTATGATGGTGATTCTTGCCATCATACTTGTTATCTTGGTCACGACCACCTTATCACCTCCTTCGACACCTCTTTCTTTACAAACTTCTTCCTTTCCTCCATCATTCGAGAGTACACTGCCTCGAGCCCAATTAATATCAGCTCCATCTATGATGGCTCTCGACAAACATATCCTTGGCTTAGTCAATCCGTCGTGACTCTCGCGCTCTCCAAAAGATACACTTCGCCAATGAGCATCAAGTCGATATTTTCTTCTCAACATCCCCTTTTTCAAATTCGCGGTTTTATTTTTCTGGGATCTCCTTGCCATCATTCTAAAACTTTCTAAATACTCCTCTGCTTTATATACAAATGGATTTCCACCGGTGATACTTAGACCAAAAATTTCTCCGATATCAAGAATGGACACATGAATTTTACCGCTTCTTTCCCAAAGTTCGAATACGGGTTTCTAAACCAGATTGTCTCGTGGGCTTTGGCTCTGGTCAAGAATTCCGCAGCAAGATCATCAAGGGTTTTGGATTTTGAAGGTTTCAGAGAACAGTATCGCCTTAAGCCTCTCGATTCTAGTAACTCCAAAATCTCTCTTGTTTCAGGGTCCGTAGAAATTTCCCATTCTACATACATCTCTCGATTTTGTTCGATCCTCGATAGAAGCAAGATCATACTTATACTTGATTCTGGTTTTTGAGGAATCCGCCATTGAAACAGCTTTTGAAGGTTTTTTTGAGAGGAAAAAATGATTTTTGAGTGAAAAATCGAATAGGTAATTATGTGCGTAAGTTATTATGCACACGATCTCCTATTTATATGGAAAGATTTAATAATAAACTAATCAAAACTAATAATGACTGCAAAAGTGTAGATTTTGGCTTTCTGTACAAAGATTTAATGCAATTATGTGAATTTATTTTGAAAAGTGCACGAATAATATTAAATATGTCGCGCGTGAATTGTTAACGATTCATATTTCGTAAAACCGCCTCCAATTTATGCGCGTGAATATCACTCAACAGTATTTCAAAACTTTATTTGATAAAATTTCGGGTCCGATAGTAACTTCTTTGACAAGAAGTAACTTGATTTGTAAAATCTTTTCAGCTTAATTGAGAGAGATAAACTGAAATATTATCTCTTTGTATATTTTTTTAAAAAAATATACCTTTTAAAAACGAACCCTTTTTTTTTAAAAAAAAAAAATTTTTTTAACACAAATATTAAGAAGAACTTCTGAGTGAATTCAATTTTTGAATAAATAACTAATTATGAAATTAAATTCACATATTAATTATGTGATTTAATAAACATAATTTTTAATAAAATATTAAAGAAACTCCCGTTAAATCGACCGTGATCGATTTGAACATCGTCTGCTTCTTCTTGTAAACTTCGATTATCAATGACTTCAGAATTTCCTGAAACCAAATACTTGAGAGAACTTATTAGTATCTTTTAAAGTAATTCAGACAAGGTACTCATACTCATCTGTCTTGTGATCGATCAACTGACTATGATGTATTTGTCTGGATTACTCCATGTTTAGACAAATAAATATCAAGTTAGTTTAAATCAATATATGAATCCTTGATTCTTGATCTCTTAGAAGAAATCAATGATATCAGCTCTATGATTATCCATATGATTTTTAACACATCTGATATTATTTTCCAAACAATATAACATAAGCGAGAGAGACAAAATAGAATATAACAGATAGGGTTATATATCAACTAGATTATATATCAGCTGAGGTAGCATCTAATAATCCTAATTCTAAAGAAAGATCTTTGAACCTTGTCTCTGCCAGAGGTTTTGTTAATAAGTCTCGCCTTTGATAATCAACAGATTTTCTCAAGTCTAATATTGCCTTTTTCCACATGATCTCGAATGAAATGATGACGAATGTCAACATGTTTGCATCTGGTATGTAAGACTGGGTTCTGAGTAATAGCTATGGCACTATTACTATCACAAAAGATTGGTACATCTTTGGTGATAATGTTATAGTCCCTTAGTTGTTGATCGATCCAGATAAGTTGTGAACAACAACTCCCCACCGCCATATACTCGCTTTCGCAGAGTAGTAGAAGTAGCTACAGAGGTTTGTTTCTTAGACAACCATGAAATCAGCTTACTTCCCAAAAATTGGCAAGTTCCAGATGTAGATTTCCTATCTATCTTACACCCACCAAAGTCTGAATCTGAGTATCCTGACAACTCAAAGTTATCGTCACTGATACCACATTCCTACATAGATTGTACCTTTCAAATATTTTAGAATCTTCTTTGCAGCTTCAAGATGACTCTTTTTAGGTTTAGCTTGAAAACGTGCACATACACCCACCGCAAAAGAAATGTCGTCTACTAGCAAGCTAAGTATAAAAGAGAGCCAATTAAACCTCTATACCGCGTCCCGATCGGTGTCTTCTCCTTTCTCATCTAGATCCATTGAAAAATTTGTCATCATAGGTATTTTGGCTTCTCGGCCTGGTACCTATTCCAAATTTCTCAATAAGATCTTTGGTATATTTTGTTTGATTTATGAAAATTCCTTTCTTTGTCTCGCTTAATTTGAAGTCCAAGAAAGTATGTCATCTCTCCCATCATGGACATTTCAAATCTGTTTCTTCATAAGATGACTAAATTCTTCACACAAGATTAGATTAGTTGATCCAAAAATAATATCATCAACATATATTTGAACTAACAAAAGACCTTTATCGATTCTTTCCTAAATAAAGTTCTATCTATCTTACCTTTTACAAAACCATTTTGAATTAAATACTCGATAATGTATCATACCATGCTCTAGGGCCTCGTTTAAGTCCATATAGAGCTTTCTTAACCTATAGACCTTGTCTCCTTTGACAAAGCCGGAGGTTGTTCTACATAGACTTCTTCGGCTATGACTCCATTTAGAAATGCAGATTTCACATCCATTTGGAACACAAGAAATCTTTTGTAAGTAAGATAAGCTAAGAACAATCTTATGGCTTCAAGACGAGCAAATCGGTGCAAAGGTTTCATCATAATCAATTCCCTCGATTGTGAATAACCTTGTGCAACCAATCTAGCCTTATTTCTTACCACAATGTTGTTCTCATCTTTCTTATTTTTGAAAACCCATTTTGTTCCAATAACTTTTTGATGATGAGGTCTTTCAACAAGCTCCCATACATCTTGTCTTTGAAATTGATTTAATTCATCTTGCATTGCATTTATCCAATTGGAGTCGTTTAGAGCTTCAAAGAATAGTTTTAGGTTCAAGTAAAGATACATAACAACTAAATAGACATGGGTCTTGGTTTATCTCGTGTCCTTGTCTGACCTTAATCTAAACTTCCGATTATCTGCTCACTGGATGATAAGTCAATACTCGTTTACCTTTATCTTTTACTGGATATGAAGTCTTATCTCGAGACATTTTCATCAATTGATTCTCAGATACCTTCGTGGAGTATCTTCTAGTCCATCTGGTATTGTAGTTGTCCGATCGATGATATGGAAGAACTCTCGCCTTCCTTATCTTTATTCTTGTCTCGATGTGTCTTCCTCATCCGATTCTCGACTGTAAGTAGAACTTGACCGATTTCTTGATGTTTAACTGCTAAGATCTTCACTATCTTGGTGACATTATCCGGACTTTCAGACTTAGAAATTTCACAAAAATAACATGTGGTGTTTCTTCCACACATAATGTAATCTTATTAAAAACTCTATATGCTTTGGATACAGATGAGTATCCTAAGAATATCCCTTCGCAATCTTAGCATCAAAAGTTCTTAATTTAGATTTTCCATTATTTTGGATAAAACACTTACAACCAAATATATGAAAATATGAAATTTTTGGTATTCTACCCTTCCATATTTCATAAGGAGTTTTGCATTTATCTTTCACAATTAAACACCTATTTTGAACAAAACATGCAAGATTAATGGCTTCGCCCAAAAACCGTGTGGAGTGTCATACTCAGATAACATAGTCCTTGCAGCCTTCTTTCGTGGTTCTGTTTCTCCTTTCTACCACTCCATTTTGCTGGGGTGTTCTTGTAGATGATGTTTCATGTGCTATACCATTCTCAAGACAATAGTTAGTAACAAACGAGTTCGTAAACTCAAGCACCTTTATCACTTCTAATCTTGACAATATTTAGTCCTTTTTCATTTTGAATTCTTTTGAGGAATTCTGGAATTTTTGTTACAGCCTCATTCTTTTTATACAAGAAAATAACCCAAGTGAATCTAGAAAAATCATCTACAATCACTAAAGTATACTTTCTTCCACTAAAACTTAGAGGTGTAATGGACCAAAGAGATCCATGTGTAGAAGTTCCAAAATCCTTTCTAAAAACAGGACCATTTATTGTTTTGAAAGAAGTTTTGGTCTGCTTTTCCTTTTTGACAAGCATCACAAACATGATTTTTCGAAAATATTTTATCTGGAAGTCCTTTGACTAAAGATTTTCTTGCTATTTTGTTAAGAGTTTTGAAATTTAAATGACTAAGACGTTTATGCCATAGCCAACTTAAATCTTCTCGAACTCTTAGCAATAAGACAAGTATCCTTAGAGCAACTCTTGAAATTTGCAATATAGATATTACCTTGTCTCGACTCCAATTAAGTAAAATATTTTCGTTTAAACCATCCAAAATAAAACATGCATCATGAGTGAATTTTACACAATATCCTTTATCACAAAATTGAGATACGATAGTAAGTTATGTTTCAAACCTTCCACAAAATATACTTCATTAACCCGGATATCTCCAATCATTAGAGTTCCAACTCCTTTGGTTAGACCAAAATTGTTGTCTCCGAACATTACTCGAGGTCCATCTATCGTCTGATAGTTAGAAAGAAGTCTTTTCTCATGAGTCATATGCTTAGAACATCCACTGTCTATATACCAAATGACTTCAAGAACCTCTTCTCGTTCAACTATCTCCTTATTCTTCTCGCAATCACAAATTAATTCTTAGGTACCCTTTGTGTATTGGGTCCTTTTACGTCAAGTTGATACTTAGGTATCCAGATAAAAACATCCAAGTTTTTCAGTAACCAATGATTGAATTTTGCAACCATATCTATCCACTAATATTAGACTATCTAGATCAATTTTATTTAATTGATCTCTAGTGATTGTCTTATATCTTGGAAAGAATGGATACGACTTGCTTCTTCCATCAAAACCATTATACTTTGGAAATGACTTTGATTTAGTCTTTAGATTTCTTTTGAAACATTTCTCCTCATCCGTATTTTTTCTTTTAATATATCGATGGGATGATTTGCTCCTTTGATTTCTTTGGACTAAGTTCTCGTCTTTTCCATAGTCTTAGTGGCTTTGACAAAAACTCTAGGTTTGATAGGATCATTTTTCGTGTTCCTATCAAAACCCAATCGATCTTATCACTAGGTTTCGAGAAGTATCAAGATGTTATCAATTGTAGATTGAGAATTATTAAGATGTCCTAACTTGAGATTTAAATCTCTGTTAGTTTTTTTAAAATTCTCATTCTCCATATTGATATTTGAAAATTTAATTTTTAAAGTACTCAATTCTTTTTCCAACTCATTGGTTTTCTCAGATGAGGAACTAGTAGAAATCTTTGATTGACATTCCCCCTTGAATGTACAATCTAGATTCTTCCTTGTCCCTGTCTGATGTTCCTTTGTTAGACTAAGAATTTGATCCTTTAAACTTAAATTTTCAGTCTCTATCTTTTTATGCAGATAAAGTCGTCTTTCGATCTTTTAGAAGTTTGTTAATAAGACATGGATCGGATTGCATAAGTTATCATTATCATTGTCTCGAGGATGAGTAATAGTTTACCTCCTTAGCCATTAGGCAAACATCATTGTCTCGACCCGAAACTAGATGAGGATGAGGATGATGATGTCTCATGTGTTTCCTCCTTTCTCGCTAAAAGAGCTCGTTGATCTGCATATCTCCTATCCCGTTTCTTCCTCTTTTCTTCTCTCTCTCTAGGAGTGAGTTGAGGACAATCATAGCTAAAATGGTCAGGTTTATTGCAGGTATAACAGATATCTCCTCTTTCTGACTTTGGACTATTCTCACCTCGTCTGATTGGTGATTTAAACCTTTTCACTGGATCCTTTTTGTCATTGTCTGAATACTTCTCTTCCTTGTCTGATTTATAATTCTGACGATTAAACCTATCTCTCTTATTCCTTTTATACTTCATCTTGAGTCTCTCATATCGTCTGATCAATAAAGCCATTTCCTCCTTTACTGACAAATCTGACGCCTTAGAAATCTTATCAGAATCCTCTTGATGAAGAAATGCCATGATCTTTCCGTAAGTAGATGATTCTACCTCATCTTCTTCATCTTCAATTTGTATATCATATTCCAATGCTTTGGGATGAGAAAATAGAGTATGATGTTATATAGATGACAGTCCTGTGTTGCTTTGAGAATATTTGCTTTTTCCTCCATCTTTTGCTTAATGATCTCGAGTACCTTATTATTAATCTCTTTCTCAAGATAGGTTTTACCCAAATCAGCACTTTGTTCACCAGATTGGTCAATCTCACATCCAATTGATCCACGTTTCTCCATCTTTCATCTTGAATGTATCAAATGCATGTAAAACTCGATTGCAACTTGTTTTCTTTAACTCGCTCCGACCCTTCACAAACATTTGCAAGAGTCTTCCACATATCCTGGCGCTTTTACATCTCTTTACCTTTTCTATCCAGTCTTTGCTCAATGTCTCTATAATTTCTGTCCTTGCTACCCGATCCAAATTGTGAATCTTCCTTTCGTCATTTGTCAAATCAACACTTTTCTTTTCTTGTTGACTTCTTGTAGTAGAAGATTCAGCTCCAAGACTAACAACTCCATGGTAGAATTTTATCGACCTTCCTCAAGAACCTCTTCCATACGGTCATGAATGGCCTTTAAATGATTCTCCATTCGAACTTCCAATAATCATATTCTTCGATAGAAAATCTGCAAACTCCCGGATTTCTTACTTTTAACAAGACATTGTAATTCAAGATGCTTAAACACAACTTATCAGAAATGTTAGTGACTCAATGATAAGAAATCAGATTTCAATGAAAACTCAGATATTTCAAGACCACAAATCTTTATCAGAATAGCTTAACACTGCTCTGATACCACTTGTTGGGTCCCTTTGGAACGAGTTTAAACACAAAATCAAGATACCCTCTAGTGATAATCTAGAAGGGGGGGATGAATAGATTATCAAAAACTTTTGCAAGATTAGATGATCTATCAACTTCCAAAATCAAATTTACAGCGGAAACAAATTTTTGTTTATACTCAATTCAAATAGGATCTAAAGCTTTGTCAGATATCAAATTTGCGATCAAGAAACAATCAATGAAAACGAGTAATAAGCAATAAAAAGAAATAACACCAGATTTATAGTGGTTCGGATCAAACGATCCTACATCCACTCTCCTTCTTCAAACTTGAAGAAGGGACTCTTCTTACTTCCTTCCTGCTTGCTTACTTTCTTACTTTCTTCCTTTACAATGTTCTTCTTCAGCCTTACAATGATGATACTATCTCTAATTGGCTTTTTGAAGATGTACAAAGAAAATGGTGTTCTATAAACACCAGAAAATGAATGAACACTTTAAGTGTTCGTGTGTATACAAATGATATTGAAAAGAGCTTTGAATTCTCAGATTTTTCAAATGTTAAGCTTCTGGATTGCGTTTCTCTCGTTTATGAAAAAACTAAATTCTGAATCTCTGATCCTATTTATAGATCTTCTGTAGATGACGGTTATAACTTCCTTGTTCTTGTTTGTTGAAGGTTGTAACTGATTAACTAATTCTTGAAACTGCTTCTTGTTTGGTTGTAACTGATTCTTGAATTTGACTAACTCTTCTAGCTTGTCTGATTCTTCACCCTGTCTGACTCTTCACCTTGTCCGATTTTCTACTCTGTCTGATTCTTCACCTTGTCTTGAATCTCTATCTGATCTTCTACCTCGTCTGGTTCTATCATCGTCTGTTTTCTGTTCTTGTCTCTATCTGACTTCTTTTGAATCATCCCTATCTTATTTTTCTATACTTAGTCTATATAGAGTTTTTATTACATCAGCTGA
Source organism: Paraleonurus japonicus (assembly GCA_030762865.1). Lineage (NCBI taxonomy): Eukaryota > Viridiplantae > Streptophyta > Magnoliopsida > Lamiales > Lamiaceae > Paraleonurus > Paraleonurus japonicus. The sequence goes on along the minus strand of CM061057.1, from coordinate 25,884,714 downwards.
CTATACAATGTCTTCAGCTGGTCATCTTAATTTACACTTTAACTCATCAAAACTAAGTACATTTTATCCCAATAATACCATCTAATACAAAGCATGCATTATGAGTAAATTTGACACTTAACCCCTTATCACAAAATTGTGAAACATATAGTAAATTGTGCTTCAATCCTTCTACGTAGTAGACTTCATGTACTTGAATATCACCTATCATCAGTGTTCCTACACCTTTGGTAAGTCCATAATTGTTATCTCCAAACATTACTCTTGGTCCATCTATGGTCTGATAGTTAGAGAGAAGTCATCTTTCATAGGTCATATGCTTGGAACAGCCACTGTCAATGTACCAGATGACCTCAAGAATGTCTCCTCTTTCAACTATCTTATCTTCCTGCAATCACAAATTTAATGCTTAGGTACCCTTTGTACTTTGGGTCCTTTCATGTTAAGTTCACTTTTAGGAATCCAGACAAAGATATCAATGTTCCTTAAAACCATAGATTGAAGTTTACATCCATATCTATCTACTAAGATAAGGCTTTCAAGATCAATCTTATTTAACTGATCTTTAGAAATTGTCTTGAATCTTGGTAAAAATAGATATGTTTTACTTCTTCCATCAAAGCCATTATACCTAGGATAGGACTTTGACTTAGTCTTGGGTTTAACTTTAGGAGCTACTTTCCTCGTTTGTGATTTCTTCTCAGAAGTATCAGATGAGGTAATTAATTCCTTAGGTTTCCAGGGACTAAATCTAGTTTCTGTCTTTGGCTTAGTTGCTTTAACAAAAACTCTAGGTTTTATTGGATCATTTTTCTTATTCCTATCAAAACCTAATCCAATTTTATCACTAGACTTTTGTGAAGTATTGAAGATTTTATCTATTGTGGTCTGGGAGTTATTCAGAATTCCTATCTTGAGATTTAATTCTCTGTTAGTCTTCTTATAACCCTCATTCTCAGAATAGATATTTGAAAATTTTATTTTCAAAGAATTCAATTCCTGTTCTAACTTATCTGTCTTATCAGACAAGGTACTAGTGATCATCCCTGTCTGACATTCCCCCTTGAATGTACAGTCTAGTTTCTCACTGTCCTTAGTTTGATTGACCTTAGTCAGATCAATAATTTGATTCTTTAAATTAAAATTTTCAGTCTCTATCTGTTTATAAGCAGATAGAGCAGTCTCCAAATCTTTCAAAACTTTCTCAATAAGACTAGGATCAGTTTCAAATAAGGTATCACAATCATTATCTGAGGATGAATAGTAATGTACCTCTTTTGCCATTAAACAGATGTCATCATCTGACCCAAAATCAGATGAGGATGAGGATGAGGATGATGATGTCTCATGAACTTCTTCTTTCTCAGCCAGAAGAGCTCTCTGATCAGCATACCTTCTATCTCTCTTTTTTCTCTTTTCTTCTCTCTCTCTCTGGGAGTGAGTTGAGGACAATCATAACTATAGTGACCAGGCTTGTTACATGTATAACATATATCTCCTCTGTATGTCTTAGGACTACTATCTCCTCGTCTGATAGGTGACTTATGCTTCCTCGTCTGATCCTTTTTCCTATCATTATCTGAACTCTTTTCTTCTTTATCTGATCTGTAATTTCTTCGACCTGATCTGTCTCTCTTGTTTCTTTTGTACTTCACTCTCAACCTTTCATATCTTTTTAATAAAAGAGTCATTTCTTCCTTAATGGACAAATCAGATGCCTTGGATATCTTCTCGGATTCATCTTGATGAACAAATGCTACAGTCTTTCCAAATGTTGAAGATTTTGCTTCGTCTTCTTCATCTTCGATTTGGATGTCATATTCTAATGCCTTCAGATGAGAAAATAAAGTGTGATGTGAAATTGAAGATAGATTCTGAGTAGCTTTCAGAATATTAGCTTTCTCTCTCCATCTTTTGCTTAATGACCCCAACACTTTATTGTTGATTTCTTTCTCTGTATAGGTTTTACCCAAATCAGCTGCCTTGTTCAGTAGATTAGTCAGCCTAACATCTAGTTGATCAATGGATTCTCCTTCTTTCATCTTGAAAGTGTCAAAAACATGTAGAACTGATTGCAATTTGTTTTCTTTGACCTGTTCTGATCCTTCACAGATTCCAGTAAGAGTTTCCCACATTTCCTTGGCAGTCTTGCATCTTTTCACCTTTTCAATCCAATCCTTACTCAATGTTTCAATGATCTCTGTTCTAGCAACTTGATCCAGATTATGAATCTTTCTTTCATCACTTGTGAGTTCTGAGCTTTTCTTTTCTTGCCTCACTCTTGTTTCAGCTGCTACAGTACCATCACTTCTGCCTCCATTATAAAACTTGATAGGTCCTTCCTCAAGAACCTCCTCCATTCTATCATGAATTGCTTTGAGATGGTTCTCCATTCTAAACTTCCAATAGTCATATTCTTCAATTGAGAAATCAGGTAGACTCCTGGATTTCTTGCTCTTAACAGAAGACATGGTGGATAGAAAAACCAAAACACTTACACGATCTTGTTAGTAGAACTGCTAGTGAAACAAAGAAAATGAAGGAAATTAAGAACAAATTTCAGAATCTTGGTTAAGACCTAAAATCAATATCAGAACAGCTTAACACTGCTCTGATACCACTTGTTGGTCCCACTTGGTTGAGTATCTTAGGAAAAAACTTGAATTAACCTTCTAGGAAAAATCTAGAAGGGGGGTTGAATAGATTTTTCAGACTTTTTTAAATCTTTCAAAATATATTCAAAACATCAAAGTAACACAGCGGAAAACAATTTTAAACTCAACTTGAACAAGATCAAAAGCAAACTGATATTTTAGTTTTAACTTCGATTCTGAATTTAACCTTTGATTAATAAACTGAAAATTGAGATTGACAGAAAAGTAAAGTAAAACAATGAAGAACACCAGATTTTATAGTGGTTCGGATCAAACGATCCTACGTCCACTCTCTTTCTTCAACTTGAAGAAGGGTCTTCACTTAATATCTTTCTTCCTTCTTGCTTACTTACTTACAATTGTGAATCTTCAGCCTTACAACGATTTCTTCCTAATTTCTGAATATCAATGGCTTGAAGATGTTTTGTGAAAAGTGTTCTACAAACACTAAAACTGAAAACGTATAGAACATTTGTGTGTGTTTACAACTTTTATGACTTGTGTGTATAGAGTATGTGTGAATAGCTGTGTAGATGCAAAGAATCAAAAGTAATTCTATTCTAATTTCTATCTCTATTTAAAGAGATCTTCAGTTGGTAGTTGTAACTTCCTCGAATTTTGTTTTGGTCAGTTATAACAATATAACTGAATCTTGTAACTTTCTCTTGGTTAGTTGAAACTGCTTCTTGAAACTTGTGTAAAATTCTTCTAACACTTCCTTGTCTGCATTTTGCCTTACCCTGTCTTCGTCTTCATTCTTTGTCTGGGTGATTGTTTATCGTATTGAACCTTAACTGTCTTCTTCAGGTCGTCCTTGTCTGATATTTGGTCCCCATCTGATTTCTTGTCCTCATCTGAGGTTTGTCCTAGTCTGATTTCTTAACCTAGTCTGACTTCTTGTCCTTATCTTACTTGTACTTAGTTTTATTTACAATCACTTACTTCGGCTGTTTATACATGATGCTTCAGCTGGTCATCCTATTTTACACTTTTTAACACATTAAAACTAAATACAACTTTTCTTTCCTAACACCCATCCCACCCATCAACTGTTTAGTATCAGAAAATTTCTTGGGCACCAGATTTTCTGGAGGACAAATCTCACTAATCAAGTCAACTATTTGATTATAACCCCTTTCAGACAGTCTGTTCTCAGTTTTAATGTTTAAAAGACGGACATTGAATGACAACTGAGAATGAGACTCGCAACCAGGATACAGATCCTGATCCGCTGCACGAAGCATGTCAAAAAAATGTGCAGCATGCTGATTAGGAGGTTCCTCACTAAGGGGCTCTTCTTCCATATTTTGGAAACTAATGTTAGGACCAGAAGTTAAGTCCATCATCATATTGTGGTACGAGCTAGATGCTGCAGTGTCGTCAACTCTATATGAATTCGACGCCGGCTGATCATAGTTTCGGTGTGGTATATGATTCCATTTTTGCTCACCGTGCAAAATCCAATTATGATAATTAGATATAAACCCATGCCTATACAAATGTGATTTCACGTCAATGGGTTCTCTAAAACTCTGGTTCCTACATTTGAATTTTGAGCAAGGACACCTAATCTTTCCTCCACTCATCCAATCCGGGTTACTAGTAGCGAATTCTATAAACGATTCAAGTCCACTAAGAAATTCGGGAGATATCATGCCATTAATCGTTCTTGGACCATACATCCAACTACGGCTTGAATAATTCATAGGAATCTGTTTCAGATTAATGAAGATTCAAAATTTAATTAAATCATAATTAATTCTTCCAGTTAATATATTTTTTCCTAATATTAATATATATATTTTCTAAAAATTTCGGCAGAGTTTTATTTTATTTTATCGTATTCCCCAGTTAATATATCAAGTTAATTCCTATTGCATCCATTTCCAACTTAATTAAAATTAATCAAGTCGGAACGTACATTCTGATTGGAGTGAATTGATGCATGTTTTTAGGGGGTATTTTAGTGCAAAAAGTGATCAAAAGTGTTAGATTTTGTGCCTAAATGTGTAGAGTATCACTACTTTGCCTAAAAAGTATTACTTGTGAGATATTTGATATTTTTCGTCCTGTTTACAGGTAAATCGGTAGAATTTGGTCAAACCGAGAGTACCAGCATTCGTAGGATGAAGAGATGATTGAGATGGGCAAAAACAGGGGTCAGAGGTGGAGTCCGGGTCGAGAAAATTCATGGACTCGACCTCTGGTCGAGGTCCAGGGGCCTCGACCCGAGGGTGGTGGTCTAGAGATGAAATTCAAAAAATTGGAGCAGGCTCGACTCGAGGCTCAGCCCTCGAGTCAAGGATCAAGGTAAAAGGAGAAACCTCGAGTCGAGGGCTGGAGCTCGACTCGAGGCTGGAGGCAAAATTGGAAAAACACATTAGCGAATTCAAGGCCTTGACTCGAGGGCCTCAACCTCGAGTCGAGGGATGCCCAAAATTGAAATTTTTGTATTTAAAGCATTTTGAGCGGAAAACAGAGAATAATATCCATAGTCATCTTTAGAGCAGTTATTTTACAGTTATCTAGGCGAATTTCTCATTCCATAGCTTAATTCTCATTGTAATTGGATTAGATTGTTAGATTTAGATAGAATTTGATCATTTGTACCTTAGATTAGCATTTTGATCCATTAGTTTTTCATTTCCAAGTTGTAATTCAAGTGGAGAAGAGATTGTATTTGAAGACTACTTTGAAGATTCAAGCACTCCTATTATTTTGGATTCAATTGGTGATGTTCTTCTACTTTTCTCAATTAAATTCCATAATTGTTTTGATTAGCTTTTTAATTGCTCAATTAGATTTTCTACCCATGGGTTTTGCTCTTTGCACCATGGGCTAATACTCTTGTGCTTGGGATAATTGAAATTGAGGATGATGTGATTGCCTTATGCTATGATTGTTGATCAATTGAGATAGATTGCTTCCTAATTGTGATTCTCATTGTGCTTCATGCATTTGTATCTCTTTAGGTTAATGTTTGATCACCCTAGCAATAGGCGAGAGTTGAGCTAACGTGATCCGGGATTAATCGGGTTATAATTGTGCATGATTGTATGAATTGAGTGCTTCTTAATTGAGAGTTTAGTTGCACTAAGGATACTCACATTAGGCATTGTGTGATTGATGGAGTGATTAATTGCATGATGGTTTTATGCTTTCTATCTTATTTGATTTGCAATTTGATTCAATCATAGCTTGTTGATCATTGATTCCTTGATGGATATTATCCCTAGCACCCAAATCCCCCATTGATTTTACCTATTTGTTCTAGCATATAAGGTGTTTGATTAATTGCTTGCTAGTGTTTGATTTTTAATTCTTGCATTTGTAGTGTGATTTTAGAACCAAAATCGTTTTACAACAATAGTCATCGATAACTTGTATTCCTAAGGCCTCACGTGCATACTTTTTTCCTTAGGTTCGATAAACTTGATTGGTCTTAATACCGCTTGTCGATATTCCTACAATCACATACTACAGCAAATAATACCAAACAATTCATCAAACCCCAACTCCAACATCAACGCAAATTGAACATCGATTCAATTTAAACATTAATATAATTGACCTATCATGCAAAATTTAATCGAACATCAATCATCATATATATAAATGAATTGGCTCATGCATGCAAAATAATTTTAAATTAAATAATTATTATAATTAAATTAAAAGCATCTTAAAATAATTAATTAAAAAAAGAATATTTACGGTGACAGTGTTTGCGTGTATATAGTTGCAATTTGCATACCTACAAATATATAAATTATAACAATTAAATTAAAATTATAATAATATTAAAAAAATTTATATAATTGCATACATACAAATTAATAATTTTATACTACTAATTATATATATTGCATACATACTAACTCTAAATAATTAATAATATTATACTACTAATTATTAATAATTAAAATACACATAACAATTACAAAAATTAACATTAAATAACTAATAAATCAATACCTATACAAGCATATGTATAATAACAACAAAATTACATAAATACATGCATATGAAAAAATACAAAATTTATAAAATAACAACAAAATTAACCGATTAAATCATAAAAACTCACCGTAGAAATGTTCCTAGGAACGAATACAATAAAGTCCAACTAGTGGGTGGTTCAATTTTGGGCGGCGGCGGCTGGAGGCAGTGGGGGCGGGGAGCAGCTGGGGGAGGAGGGTTTACGTGAGGGAAAAAAGGGAGCTGCTGGGTTATATATATCTTGATTGGGCGAGGGGCCTAGCGAGGGTGGCTGGCCCTCATTAGTAGTGACATGGCCTTGGTGAGGGGCTGGCCCTCGTTAGCTGCCGAGGGTTAGTCAGTCCTCGTGTGAGCCCTCACTAGCTTAAGAGGGGCCACTGTCCTCGCTAACGCTGTGGCTAATTCCGCCCTCGGCTCGCCCCTCGGTAATTAACATGGGTTTTGTTCCTCTCGTTAATTGCCCTCGCCAAAATGTGTTTTTTTTTTTGTAGTGCTCCTGCACCTCCTCTCTCCATGAAAAACTATACGACGTGTCCATCCCTTAATTCAATGAATGTTGGATAAGTACACAGAATGTCTCTATCAATGTGAAGTTATAGTTCGATCTTGAAAGAAAACAAAGTAGATCTTGTCAGTTTTCACTCGTTGCATGTGATTTAATTCTTCAATTTCTGACAATTTTCAAACCCTCTCCTATTTAGGTTGATTTCCATTAATATATTCTTTCTACTGCAAACCCCTTTTTTCACACAGCTGCACTACATGTGCTCTCACAATCACAGATTATATTAATAATTAAGCATAAGGGCAAGTTAAATGTCAAAAATCAGGCTAGGTTCATGTAATTAAGGCAAGAAGAAGTTAAAAAAAACCCCCGATTTTTTTTTGAAAAAAAAAAAAACTTGCTGTTGGTGAGGGTTTTGCAAGCCCACATCTTTTTTAAAAAATCCTTGTTTATTCTCTCCGTAGTCTCGTAATTGGAGAGAGAGTTTAAATTTTCTCCAATTGTTTTTTTTAAATAATCATAATCATTTTTCCATCGCAGGATTTAATATGCGCTCGCTATTTTTTTTCCGTCTGTGCTAGATTTATTTTAAAGTAATAATAGACGTAAACACGATATAATTCAAGTTTTCCATTTTGATTCAAATTTGTAAAATTATGTATATAACTTATAATTAAATATTTGTGTGAGATCGTGAGACGAAATTATGTGGTGTTAGTCATTTACCTAGATCTTATCCATTTTTTTTTTTTTTGACTATTAGATGCATTTTGACTCTCTCACAAGAAAGTGTCTCATGATGTATTACTAATTTTACTTTATTTATTATTAGATCAGGTTCTTAATTTTGAATAAGTTAAAACATATAGGATAGACGAGCTCATATACATAGGATGACCAGTTGAATATGTATAAATCAGCTGATGTAATACATTTTTTCTAGTAAATTGATTAGACTGGGTGAGACGGAAAAAGTCAGCTTAGGTCAAGAAACTTAGAGGTCGTTTGAAGATAGTCTTGAAAAAGTCGTCTGTTTGAGAGATTAATGAAGAAGTTCAATACAAGATCAAGACCAGCTGAGTAGAATAAGAAAAGCTGGTTTTCACCAAGTTAAAGACAGACAACTAACTCAAGATCAGCTAATTTCAAGAAGTTTTTAAAGATAGGTTTGTTAAACGGTTACCAGTTTGTTACAACAAACTAACCGTCTTATAGATTTATAAATAGGACTAAGCACAGTTCTCAGAAGAACTTTTGCACTCATTTTCTGAAACTCACATTATCAAAAAGTACTCATTAATCACATTATCAAAAAGTACTCATTAGTTTTCTAAAACTTTTTCATAATATTTTCTAAGTGTTTGAAGAACACACCTTCAAATCACAATCTGCACTGTAAACATAGATTTGTTAGATAGATTGATAGATTTGTCTGATATTGTAATCTGTAATCGACAGTAAGTAAGACAGTAAGTGAGAAGGAAGAGCCCCTTCTTCAAGATTGAAGAAGGAGAGTGGATGTAGGATCTTTTGATCTGAACCACTATAAATCCCATGTTCTTTACTTTCTACGTTTAATTTCTATTGGTTAAATGCTAATTGGTTAAAATCCTTCAGATTACTTTAGATCCAATTTTATAGAATATAAATTTGTTTCCTCTGACAACATTGATTTTGGTTTTACAAGCTAAACTTGGATTGAGAATCTGAATTTTCTGAAAATTTAGATAATCTATTCAACCCCCTTCTAGATTATCTCTGGGAGGTTTGCTTAATTTCTCTTAAATCACTCAATATCGAGACCAACATTTATAACATTGTTGAATGCATCAAGTGGGTGGTGCACATCATGCAATTTTGAATAAATTGCTAAAGGAGTCACCACAAAAAAATTATTTTCTGATGACAAAATTATTGTGACGACTATGGAAGTCGCCACTAAAGACTACATTTTCGTGACGATATTTAAATTTGTCACTTAAGGTATGTGTTCTAGTGACAATCAAATATATCATCACGTAAAAGGGAGATCTATTGTGACAACTTGTCAAATTGTCACAAATGGCCTGGTGCGAAATCAAAAGTCTTAGTATCGTGACAAACCTTTTGTGACGAACATCAAGTCATCATAAAAAGCCTATGTTTGTGGTGACGACTTTAATAATTATCACGTAAAAGATATGTTGAAGTGACATTCACACACTTCGTCACGTAAAAGGGTGATCTAATGGGGCGATCCACATGTCGTCACCAAAAGCCTCTAATTTGTGGCGATAGTTTCAGACTTTATCACGTAAAACTAAGATCTATTGTGACGATATTCAAACCGTCACAAGAAGCCTATGTTTTGGGTGACGGCCTCCGTCATCTTCACGTAAAAAATAAAATTTATTGTGATGAATTTTAAATCGTCGTAAAAAGTCTATGTTTGTGGTGACAGCATCATGTTCGTCACGTAAAAGACATGTTGGAGTGACAATTTAACAATTTATCACTTTAAAGAAAGACTTCTTGTGATGATCTGTTTGTTGTCACAAGAAACCTTTGTTTGTAGTAACGATGTCAATCGTCGTCACAAAAAAAAGAGATATATTGTGACGAGTAGTAAATCGTCACAAGAAGATTCTATTTATGCTGACGATTTCCATCTTCATCACATAATAACCAGCTGGTAATTATATTTTGGTAACAGAGGCGACCCTGGGGTGGTTGGGTGGTGCCGCCGCATGAGGTCCCTTTTTGGTTTGGGGCCCCAATTCATAGATGTATATGTGTATATATAACAATATATATATATATATATATATATATATATATATATATATATTAAGGTTGTGTTTGGTTCAATGGAAGGGACAAACTGACCGCACCCGTATCTTATCGTATCCGCCCTCGCTCCCCCGCACCTGTGCAACATAGATAATAGATTTCCAAATTTAATTAAAGAATTTTTCTTAAATTTATACAATAGAATCTCTTATATCTTTTAAACAAACTTTTATTTTTTGTTTAATTTTAGATTAATTACTCATGAAACTCACTTGATCACTTCAATAATATATTACCCCTCTTTAATAATTTATTATATTATTGTGTTCTTGAGTTGATTTCTATTATTTTATGTTATTGTTTATAGTTAATTGAGCATTTGAGACATCTTTAGTTACTCCAAAAAATAGATCGGTACATTGAATTGCATCAAATAATTAAGTTATATATCAAATTAAATTTTAAAAAACCTGAATAAACAACCAAAAAGAAATAATGTATGATCAACTATTCGTGCAAATGTATCAGGTTCCTATCGTGTAAATATTTAAGAGTGGATTAATTTATTATAACTAAATATAAAACAAAATTAATATATATTTACTGAAAATAAAAATTTACACATTCTTTTTTTTTCCAAACTTAAATGCTATTCATCTTTATTTTTTGGCGCTACACCAAAACCCAAATTATTACTTTGGGCGGTAAATTTTTTTGGCAATCTTCCAAATATTTTCTTGCCTTTCATCCACGCTCTGCTTCCCCGAAATTGTACCCACGATCGATTAAACCCAAGAAATCTCTGTTTGGAAGTTGATTTAATCGTCCTCTATTTTTTGTTCGATGAGAAATTCTCGCCGCTGATCTCCGTCCCCAAAATCGCACCCTTAATCCATCGAACACAAGAAATCTCTGTTTGGAAACTGATTTAGTCGTCCTCTATTTTGTGTTCGATCACTTCAACTTTGTTGGCTGAGAAGATTTCGCTGCTGGTCTCTATCCTCTGCTCAAAATTCTCTGTTTCGGCTTCAATCGATCAGGTTTATAATTCGAACCGTATTTTAATTCAATTGAAACTATTTTGCATTTTGAATCGATCGTGTTTACTATTCAATCTATGAGCGTGTGTGCTGAATGTGAAAACCTAGAACACCGATATATGAGTGAAAAATCATGTTCAAAATATGTAAAAATTAAATGAATAAATTAACACTTCTGTGGAATTTTTAGTAATTGCATATGTATTTCTTCATCATATATATGACTATATGAGTGAGGATGTTATTTTGTATATACAGTATATATATATATATATATATATATATATATATATATATATATATATATATATATATATATAGAGAGAGAGAGAGAGAGAGAGAGAGAGAGAGAGAGAGAGAGAGACTTGGATAGTTGTTTCTTGGATAATAAGATGGAGAAAATGGAATTTGCTGCTACTTTCTGATATTTTCATTAAAAGAGTGAGTTGGAGATATGTCTTTTATTATCTTCTTGTATCTTAAAATAACTACATAGGGAGCAGAGAAGAAAAAAAAGTCAAAACAAGACTCAGGAGCAAAATAAATGATGAACTTCATGCAAATAACTTACTTATTTACATTGAGAAAAAAATTACCTCAACGTTTTCCACTGATTCCATAATAACTGATTTTGAATCAATGAAAAAGTGTCGCTTACAGTTTTCATATATAGGTTTAGACTTTTTCTTTTTTTACAGGTATATAGGTTTAGACTTTAAATAGTTATAATTGTATGAACATTTTTTCTTATGCATAACATCTCACTATGTGTATTATGATTGTACAAACATATTTTAAAGTTTTGCTCTTAATCCACCATACAAATCATGCTAGCTCCACCCCTGCATAAATATTTTTTCTTTTCATGCATTTGTGAGTGCAGGACAATAGAGAAGTAATTATTGTTAGTTGTTTGGTTGAAAATTGGCACATAATGCAGTCTCATTTAAAAACTAAAATTTTTTGTAACACTTCTGCTTATATTGTTTTAAAAGATGCACCTCTTGATGTTTGGCATTAGATTTAGGACACACCTCTTCAATTGTATTGAAGCATTTTTTATGCCTTTTCACATTGTCATTTTATGCTTATCATGTTTCAAAAAACAAAAACCCAAGTTTATTGATGGTGAAAAAACCTACTCTCGTCCCTTTGAAAAATAAAAGACATAATATGGTGATGAGGGAATATTCATATCTTTGGTGGTGTCAGCTTCTAATAAAATTATGGAACAAAATTTAAATTTTTAATTTTTTTGGGATCTTTTGCAAAAAAAAAAAAAAAAAACAAATGTTATTGGACTGAATTGAATTTTAACTGCAGAACTTACACTGCATGTTCCTAACTTAGGTTTTATTATTTGTTGACAAAGTATTGAAGAATATCAAGGAATCCATTATTATATAATTATTTGCTACTAATTCTCATAATTGCAATCTGGATTTGTATATATTTAAGATGAGGAAATAGTGGTTTTAGACCCACGCATTACCGTCATTCATTGAAATGGTCCCAAATTATCACTTTCAGGACCAAAATAATTTTCGTTTGCAAATTTATTCTAGTTACGTTTGCCATCTTTTTTTATCTTTTTTCTTTTTTTGTAGTATGGGTCCCTGTTTCCATATAATATTTCAAAGAAAATATTTTTTGTGTATTATATAATATTTCATTCTTCATGTATTTTAGTTGTAACTCTTAATTTAATCAAACATTCCTTTGTTTATTAGATGATGTGAATGATAATGGTAATGTAGCAAAAATTGGTCGAGGTGTTAGCAGATGTTTAAAATTAAACAAGCATGTGGAAGAGGTAAGTTTACTTTAAACCTTTTGATTCAATTAATTATTATTGCATTAGACTCGTTTAATTTTTTTCTTTTTATGCAGCATGGAAAGATTAAGATCTCATTTAATGCTTTTGAGAGAGAGCCAGACAAGAATGCTAAAGATTTTTCTGAAGCAATTGGATATACTATTCGAACAGTGGCTGAACTTGAAGGAGTATCTGAATGGAAACAAGTTCCGAAGGAAAACAAAAATACTTGTCGCAAAACTTTATTGGTACGTACTCCATATTTCTATAACTTTATAACTTTATTTATTTGTTTTAATTAAAAAAAATTCTTATTGCACATGCTACTTTGTTGATTGAATTTGTAGACATGGTTTGAGATTGAAGATTTGACTAGTGAACGTGTGACACGTATCATAGATAGCAAACTTCGAATTAGTTACAGAAATTGGAGAAACACTCTGAAAGAATGTTACGATTCTTTTGTGAATAAAGAGCTTGATCCAAGGAAAAAAACTCCACGTCCTGAGGTTCATATTGATAAATGGCGTGCTGTCTGTGATTGGCTCGAAAGTGATGCTTTTAAGATTCTTTTAACTACTATTATTTTTTAAATTTAATTAATATCATAGCTACCAAGTTTTAAAAGTTTATCTTTATGCAGAAGAGATCATCAACTAATAAGATAAATAGAGAAAAAATTTCATTCAACCACACATCTGGAAAGACAAGCTTCATTAGTAAATACAAGAAAATGGTGAGTCTTTTATTTAGATATATGTGCTCATTTATGTCGAGATGAAATTATTGTTTAACGTGTATATGTGTTCATTTGTACAGGCTGCTAAGAGCAAGATTGAACTTTTTAGAAATACTCATGTTAATAAGGCTGGCAACTTTGTGAATTCAAGTGTTGTTGATGCTTATGTAAGATGTGTACTAGAAAGTTACTAGTTAAAGTAATATATTTCTATTTGATATTTATTAACTATTCAATAATTAAATTACAGAATAAAATGATACAATTGGAGGAAGAGGCATTGGAAGGAGAAGCTTCTATGTCAGAGGATCAAATACTCAAAACAACTCTTGGACGTCGAACTGGGTATCAAAAAGGCATGGGATATGGGGTGGAGGTACCTCGAGGATCTAACTCCTTATCGAGTACCCAACAAGATTCTGAATTGAGTGGAAAGTTGAATGAAACACAAGCTGCACTTGATGACACTCAATTAAAGCTTAATGAAACTCAAACTGCACTTGAGAGTGCACAAGGAGAAATTAACACCCTTTCACAACAATTGGAAGAGCAGAAGGAGAAAAACAAAAGCTATGAGGACAAGCTTGATGATTTACAATCACAATTTCAACAAATGCAACAACTTATGATGAAGATGCAGAGTCCTACATCCAATCTTTCTTGGTAAGAACACTAGTTCTTCTCATAGACATTGTATTATATGTATTTAATTAGTTTGTTATGTGTTTTGTGTGAACTAACCTATTGATAATTTGTAAATTCATTCTTGGAAATGCCAAAGTATTTTTTTTTTTTTTGGTTTTTCTTTTCATGTTATATATCTCAGGTTAGTCATTTTTCTTTCAAATAGTCATTTGTAAGCAATGAGAATGAAAATCATTTTGTGTTTGTTTATCTTATTTTATTGTTTTAGAATAAATATCTTATTATTTGTATTTTAAAACTTAATAGTTTACCCATGTTATTTGTTGTGCAGAATGGAATGAAGATGGCTCCTCAATTTGGTTTGGAACTTTGGATATATTAGGAAGTACTTGGACTATTATCATCTTAGTGCAATTATTTTTGTAGTTTCAAGATGTTTTGATTGTGAAGTCTAGTGTAAGTTTTTTAGTATTTTATAACTTTTGGGTATGGTGAATGTTTTACACTATGTTTAATACAATTACTTGTTTTAATGAGCATATTGATGTATAATTTTTTAACTATTGTTTTAATGAATTTTTTATGACCATATTGATATTGCATATATTCTAGTACGAGATTTGTAATAACGCGATTGAATTTTGTTGGTTGATTAATATCATAACTTAGGGTGACAATGTTTACAAGAAGGGTATATGTTGATGTTGTGACGATAATTTCACCATAAATGATTCTTACTGACAAACATAATTGTCACAATAAACATTCTAAACAAAGAATTCTTGTTACGAAAATATATTTATGTGACGATAATATTTTATTATTGTGACAATATCTTTGTCACAACTATTCTTTCTTAAGTGATGAATATATTGTCACGTGAAATAAAAAATTGTAAGGATGTAGTGACGAAAAATAATTTATGTGACAAAAATATAAGGATATAGTGACGATAATTTATCACGACAACATTATCTATGATGACAAATGAGCTTTGTCACGTAAAGCAATATAAAATACAAGGTTGTTGTGACGAAAAATAATTTTAGTGACAAAAATATGAGGTTATAGTGACAGTAGTTTTATCACGATAACATTATCTATGGTGACAACTATATTTTGTCACTTGAAACAATAAAAATGCAAGGTTGTTGTGACGAAAAATAATTTGGGTGACGAAAATATAATGTTATAGTGACGATAACTTCGTCACTATAATATTATCTATGGCGACAAACAAGTTTCGTCACTAGTTATTGTGACGACTTCATTTTATTGTCACCAAAAATCTTTCGTGACAGGCCTTTGGTGACGATGATTGTGACGATATTTTTTGTCACCAAAAGTCTTTAGTGACGAAAATATACATTCTAGTGACAAAAAATTTCACCACAAAAAAGTAGTTTTTTTGTAGTGAGTACTTAGCTGAAATCATCTTTTTTCCATGAAATCTATTTTCATACTTATATAATGAAAAAATTTGTTTATATGATAAAAAAACTTGCATATTGAAAAGTAATAATATAGTTTAACATACAGACTATTGCCCTTTTTTTAACAAGTACTCCCTCTGTCTCATACTAATGCTGACATTTATTGTTTGACACAAGTTTTATTAATGTAAAAGTTGTTTAATAATAAAAGTTATTTTTATGGAGGTAGGGTGGTTTTATCAACTTTAATAAGAGAGTTGTTTAATAATATTAAATTAGGTTAGTGTGGAAAAAATAGTGGCATGTGGTGTAATATTGTAGTGTTTGAGGGGATACATAAAAGTGAAAAATTTATTTTATTACTATTTAAGAAAATGATGCAACGAGTACAGGACGAACCTTTTTGACAAATGTCACAATGAGTATGGAACGAAGGGAGTAGTATTTTTTTATATGAACTACTTCATTTGTCCCATAATAACTTACACAATTTTCTTATTTGGATGTCCCATAATAACTTATACACCCTGAATATAGAAAACTCACCATAAACTCCCCCTCACATTATCCATAATTTTACATAAAATATCATTATTTTTGGGCCCACACATACACACAATCAAACTCATTTGTTACTTTATATATAAGGGTTTATAAAATTACCCCTCAAAATCCAACTCATTATTTCGCTTTCTTATTTTGTGTGCCCCACAAAATGATGCAAGTTGATGTGGGTTTTGCCCCTTCCAGATCATTTATGCCATTGTTCCTTGAGGCCCTCTCAACTTATTGACTATTCCTTGGATCTTCTGCTGACGCCCGTGCAGAGGACCTTATGGCCGAGCTTCATGACATTCATACTAAAACCACACAGCGTTTGCACGCTGCGAATGCGCGTTACAAAGCTATGGTGGATAATCGTTACTGTCACGTGGATTTGGAGATTGGTGACTACATTTGGGCGGTGCTCACCAAGGATCGTTTTCCAACACACGAGTACAAGTCCTGTAGAAATCTTTGAGAAAATCAATCGTAATGTGTACCGTCTACGGCTTCCTAGTCATCTTCGCACTTCCGACCTTTTCAATGTTAAGCATCTTGTTAGGACGAATCGTCTTCCACGTAGGGAGGATGATGGAGATGAGACCGCATTGGCGCTGGTGGATAAAGTTGGCAACATTCAAGTCTTGGAGCCAAAGATTTAATCATCTTTGGGCCAGTTACTTATTTATATTTATTTATCTTTTGGGCATTAATAATTATTGGGCTTAAACCTTGCTTACTATTTAAGCTCTCTTTAATATATATCTTGTGAAACACAGTATTTGAAAAGGAAGAAATTCAAGGATTATAAGCTCTCTTTAATATATATCTTGTGAAACACAGTATTTGAAAAGGAAGAAATTCAAGGATTATTCCCTGCCGACGAGTCATTGAGTATACGTAGTATCACATGGATATCTCTGGTTCTCCATTAGCGTGTTCTTTTTATTACGCTCCGTCTGCGTCAGTTTTTAAGTGTATAATATTTTAAGGACTTGTTTGGTTTCATTTATTAGGGGTTTATTGATCCGTAATACTATCTTATTACTTGTTTGGTTTGTTGTATAGCTTATACTTGCAGCCCGTTATTAAGCATGAGCCTGTTTTAAATAATACTAACTATATGGGATTATAGATTACAAGTCTTAGCAGGTATTTGTAATACTCCCTCAATCCACTAAAAGTATGCTCATTTGGTTTTGACAGATTTTAAAAAAAACATAGATAAAGTAAATAAAATCAGATTATTTTGAGATATTGTGGGGTCCATTTATGAGTTAAGTGGTTGTTTATGAGTATAAAGTCAATAGTATGTGAAAAAAAATAAGCGATGGTTGAATGGTGAAGCAAAATAAATTGTTGAAAAAAACAGTTTGAACATACTTTTGGTGGACAGAGGGAGTACTTATTATTTGTCCAACATGTAATAAATTTTAAAATACCAAAACACCCTTCTCTTTTTATTTTTTTTATTTATAAAAAGAACAAATTGATCTAAAATAAATTAATACTAGTTATAATACTTCATACCAAACATAATATTGATAGCTAATCATTAATTATTTAATTGAATTTTCTGAAACCAAACAAAATATTGACAAATAGACTGGTATTACAAATATAACTATTATAATTCATGTATTATCTATAATGGCAACTAAACGAGTCCTAAAAGTATAATTAATATACAAAAGAACATTATTTATTATCAACATGATTATGTATAAAAAGAAATTTTATTTCAAGAGAAAAAAACGATAATAAAAGGAGTTACTATTTAATAATTGCATCATTTTGGTTGGCATTTGATTAACAAAGAATTAATATTTAAATTTAATTTTCAACTCATTTCATTACAAAATTATATCTAATCTAAGTTTGGCCAGCAAGCTCACAAATGAATTGAGGGCGCTTGGCTGCAAATTCTTTAATGGGAATGAGAATGAGTATAATACAATTATGGTGGTTAATGAGAACAAAAAATGATCATGACACAATTTTTTCTTCCTAAATAAGGTAATCACTACCCAATTTGATTAACATATTTTCATCCTACAATCATTTCTCCTCAATCATTCTCCTCCACCACTACCAACAAGCTTATTTAGTCTCATTTTTTTCCAAAATTGAAGCACAACACTAATAATGTAACACCATAGGGATATTCCTTCCTCCAATATATCCGAAGACATTGAGAGAAAATACAATTTTATTCTCATTCTCATTTAAGAGCTAGCGCCTCCTGAATTTATAAGTAAGAAAAACTCAAAATTGATTGAAGTATAGATTTTGTACATTTTGTTTGATTGTCAGCATTAAATCTCTATTATAGTAGTGATGATCTCCTTCATTGGGAATCATATATATAGGCTGTGAAATGATATATTTTATAGATAAAAATATGTGTGAGGCGGTTCACAAACTAACACAAATTAACACTCACCTCTTCCAAAATGATAGAATGACATTCTCAAATTATACTCCGTGTCATGGTGAGACGCTCTCACACAAAACCTACTCATATTATAAAATTTATAGGATTGTATAAGATTTAGTATCATTTTAAATTTGTTTCATCTTTATTGTAATTAGTCTTTTAAAAAATAAATATAATGAAATAGGTAAAAAAAATCATGCATTCTTCCGTATCAAATCAAATCTATAATATATTATGTAGAAAGTATAGGGTTGAATAAGATTGTGTATCATTTTAAATTTGATTCATCTTTACTGTAAAAAATAAGTGCAATAAAATAGGTAAAATTATTCCAAATTAAATCAACTCTGTGATATCTTTTATAGAATTTATAGAATGGTATAAAATTGTGTATTTTTTAAAATTTGATTCATATATATTTTTAAAATAAATACAATAAAATAAATTACCCATTCTTCAATCTTCCGTATCAAATCAAATGTATAGTATATTTTGTAGAATTTTATATGATTGAATAAGATTGTGCATCATTTTAAATTTGATTCGTCTTTACTTTAAAAAATAAGTTCATAAATAAATTCATAAAACATACAAATTCATGAAGTGGTGATAAAATTAGTGATTGAGGGTGCATGCACAAAAAATTTGAAAATAACGATTTGTGATTTTGTTCTCAAATTGCCAGAAATTGATCAAAATTTAATTGAAAAGAATTTGAATTCATTGTGATCCACGAAATTTATAAGATGTATAAGATTTGTGAATCGTATCAAATCCACGATATTAACATTGAATGAATATTTACATTAATTTTGAACGATATGCATAGATCCAAATCACATTGTGTCTCGTTCATTCTCTATTATCATTTTATGCATGGTAACAAACCATCATAATTTTTCCCATAAAAAACTTATCCCAAAAAAGACATGGGCGTCGAAGAAATGCAAAACGCTTGTAGAACTCCAAATGTTCGCTCTACATCTTTTCGCGCAGCCTCTTGGTGTTGAGCGAATAACTTGTGCTTTCGAAGTTGTGGAAAAGTAATTGATTTGACAAATACAACCATGATGGATATATGTCATTAGTGAGATAATATGTCCTATTATTTTCGCGACCATTCACGATGCAACTAACATTTGGTAATAGACCTTCCAAGATATCACTAAAAACTGGAGATCGTTAGAGTACATTAATATCTTTACACGTACCCGGTGTTCCAAAGAAAGCATGTCATATCCATAGGTCATATGATGCAACAACTTCCAAAATGATTGTTAGTTTGTCACTTCTCCCTGCTTATTGTCTAGCCTATGCATTAGGACAATTTTTCAATTCCCAATGCATGCAGTCAATATTACCTATCATACTTGGGAATCCATGTTGATCCCCTACATAGAGTAGTCTGACAAAATTGTGTTCATTTGGCCTTCTAAGATACTCATCACTGAGGCAGGAAATTACGCCTTCTACAAAATTTACAAGAACTTGTCTTGTCACAGTTGCAT